>JAVSBV010018212.1:0-12207 GCA_033117975.1 Parotocinclus spilosoma | reverse complement strand
CTCGCTCTCACACTCGCTCTCACACTCGCTCTCACACTCGCTCTCACACACTCGCTCTCACACACTCACTCTCACACGCACACAGAGTTAGGCCCGCAGCATTAAATAAATACTCCACTGCTTTTCAATCGTATCTCTATCCAACCCATTTGTAGCCTATGTAGAAATTCCCGCAAATAATAATCGAAACAGATTTCACTGCACCGAGAAAAGCACAGAAAAGGTGTTTACTCTAAACTTACGTAGTTCCAACAGCGAATCATTACGGTAAAACGTTATTTGATTACACGACTATGATGGAAACAATCTTTCTCCCAGAAAACCCAGTTCAGTTTATAAAAGGCAAGTTTGTACAGATTCACAATTTAATTATACGATACAAAGTTAGACACAAACCTTTATGGCTTGCACTGCCAACTGCCTGACATCAATGATGCCAAATTGATCACACATGTACAATTGGAATCTCCATTTCTCTGGAAAAGTAGATTAGTAGATGGAAAACTTGTGCAGTTTTGTAACTTGTTTCAGGACAGAGACACGATGGGAAAGGGGATACGAGACATGGTGACCAGGCTGTGGAATAAAGGAAGCGATCACAGGTTCCTGGGGAGTGGGCTGAAGATCCTCAAGTGTAAAGAAGAGAGGAAGGTGAAGGAAAAGGAGGAAAAAGAGATGAATGGAGCTAAAAAAAAGAGTGCTGTGAAAAGTGTGTAAGGTCAGTGCAAAAACTGAGCTCAGCTGGATTCTGTTTTACATTTCTGTAAGAATTAGAAAAGCCAACTCTGGAGTCTCCTGCACTGTGGAGGCCATCACATGGGCACAAACCTCAAGAGAAGAAAAAGGTCTTAAAAGAGATGGGACAAGACAATAAGAAGATAATCTTACAGTGCCTGCTGGAGAAAGAACCTCAAATTGAGAAGATCCAGAAAGTACAAGGCAGAAGGCTGATCTGTGGCGAACTTGAGAAGGAAAAGCTGGAGAGCAGATGCCTACAAGAGGAAGAGGAAACTCGAGGAGAAGAAGAACATAGTTGATGAAATGAGAAAGGAGAAAGAACAGATGACGTGAAAGATGGATTGCATGATGCTATAAGAAATCTGGAAGAGAACCAAGAAAAAGTCAGCCAGTTCTTGAGGAAAATCAAGAACGTTTTTCTTCAAGAACAAAGGCTCTGGTGTTGGTAAAAAAAGGCAACCAGGGGGGACAGAAAGAACGATTTGGGTGATTGGGTGGGTTTCTGAATGTTATTTAGTAAGAAGAGACACCCTGGGGAATTAATCGATTAGAGAAATAAAAAATAAGAAAGTGAGGGTGGATAAGGTGACAATCAATACCCAAAATGTTATGGAGTTCAGAAGAACTAATGAGTTCTGTAGAGCTCTAGAAAAATGCTCAGGAGTAACGAAGGAAGATGGCCAGTCTTGATCGATGTCCTTCAGTGGTCGCTGTGGAGGGACGTGAAAAGATGGAAGCTTTGAAGAGTTGAAGGAAGGTGGATGCTTTGGGGAAATGATTGGACATTGGCATTGGCATTGGTTTCTGTGAAGAACTGAAGCAAGGTGGAAGGAAAATGGATGCAAAGATTTGGTTTTCAGAGACTGCAGAAAATGGGATGATCTAAAAAATGAAGAAAACTGCGCTCTGAAGAGCTGTAGCAAGATGGAAGCTCAGGAGAGGAGCTGGAGGATGGAAGCTCAGGAGAGGAGCTGGAGGATGAAAGCTCAGGAGAGGAGCTGGAGGATGGAAGCTCAGGAGAGGAGCTGGAGGATGGAAGCTCAGGAGAGGAGCTGGAGGATGGATGCTCTGGAGAGATTTAAAAAAATGGCTGCTCTTCAACACTATAGATGGATAGACTCTTGAGTGATGTAGCAACATGGAGGCTCTGGATGACAAACGCGGAGCAGTGATGCATCTTCCCAAATAAATCAATGATCCCCCCCGAACACTGCTTAAATGTCGCAGCTTCGGTGGTTGAACGTCAGGTTTAAACGGTTAGTTAATACATTTTAGGATAAACTAAACAAAATCCGCTCTAGAACAGCATGAGACCTTTTGAAAAAATTCTTGTTAAAATCCCAAACAGCTAAAAATAGCTTTCTGATTGGAGCCATGTGTGGAAGGGGTAAACGGGGGGGAGGTGTGTGGTGGTGGTGTGTGTGTGTGTGGGGGGGGGGGCGAATCAAACCAGTGGGGAAAAAAAACTGTTTGTCTTTTCTCCCGATAATACGGCCGTGTGACACGCCGACTGTTGTATGTTTATTTGTTCTCACAAATCTGTGTACATGCTAACACGCTAGCATGCTAACACACAGACAAACACTCGGCACACTTCGGCTCGGCCTGATGGGCTCACACACAGATGGGGTGCCAAACAGACCAGAGATGATCATCCCCAGTCTTTCTAACAGACGTTTTTAGGATGCACCGTATCTGTGTTTGGTTATTAACACGCTTTTGTACACTGTTATTATCTCTGTGTGTGTGTGTGTGTGTGTGTGTGTGTGTGTTACTAGGTTGTATGGTGCTATAGAGAGTGAATCTGGACCAGGTGTTTCTGATTATGGCCCCTATCAAAAGAAAAAGGGAGAAAAAAAGAAGAATCGAGCTGCACAGACTAACGAGGGAGGGAGTTAGGGGGAGCGGGAGAGCGGGGGAGAGAGGGAGGGGTGTACTGGGGTGACGAGGGAATTGAAAAAAAAACACCACACTTAACTGTGTGAACTCTGGATCAAACCTCAAACTGGCCCCAGATACGCTGGAAAAACTGCCTGGGTCTTCTCTTATCTCCCTCTATTACCACAAGGCTGGAAAGTTACAGTAAATGTGCCTGGCTTCCGTCAGTCTGTAAAACACAAAGCCGTCTGTGTGTGTTGTGTGAGTGTGTGTGTGTGTGTGTGTGTGTGTGTGAAGAAATTATAATAGGTTCTGTATGAGTTCAAAACTCGTATTATTAATAACTGGGAAAATGGGATTCCTGTCTTTCACGCTGTCTTTCAACACAACTACAGTACTGTGCAAAAGTCTTAGGTCACCTTTAGATTTGTTGATTTTAACAATGCTGTATAAGGCATATCTAAGTACTTACAGTCCCTTTATACAACCAGAAAATACAGCAAATTGGTATGGAGTATTAAACTGAAACATACTGGAAGAAGCTATTATAGGTTACAATAGCAAGTATTTAGTGTGACCTCCCCTTACACTCGAGCGATAGCAGCATCAGGCAACTTCATCAGTATGTTGAAAGAGTAGCTGTTAAGAAACCAGGGTGGTCACACTAATGACATACTAATTACAAGCTTTTGTGTCCATATGATCTGTGTTTTCTGTTTGTTTCTTAACTGAGAGATTGAAAAATAACCATATATGGTTATTATACCATTGCTTAAAACTAAAAATCTAATGGTGGCCTAAGACTTTTGCACAGCACTGTACGTCTGAAGCTTAATCTGAATCTTAAGACCTGAGCTTTAATTTTGTACGCGTTGTTTGTTTTTCATAGTTGTTATAGTTATTTTGATTGGTATATCCTGGTATAATTTCAAAGTATAAAAGAAGGATAAAAACTAAGCGTCATTTTTGAGCAGGAAAGTGACGTCCTCGTAAAGTCAGCAGCGTTTTCAAAATATGCCAATATATATTTCAATATTTGAAATTGTATTTAACACCTAAAAGCCTTTGTTCAGCCTTTTATTCAGCGTTTCATGACATTTATATGTTCACCTTACTCCATACTTCAGACTGGGAATGTCCCTTTTTGTTTGTAGCTCAGCCACACCTACTGACCTGTAGCTGCAAATGGGAACCAAAGTGTCTACAAATGGCATTTTGTCTGCTCAGATAAGCAGAATGAACTGTAAGGGTGTGGCAAACCCAAAATGTGACGTCCCCACATGAGGATGCGGGGTCTCGGGAGGTTGAAAGTCGTTTACTTAAGAGTTATCCATTGTGCGTTTTGACCGCTGTGGCACTGTAGAGCACTATTAGATGCAAGTCAGTCCTGCGAGGGTATGTGTGTCGTTTCGGTTAGTCGGAGGCTGTGGTTAGAAAGAAGCTCTTTATAGTGGAGTCAGTGTTTACAGACTGGTTTTTGTAGAGTTTTTAGTTTTTTCCCCTCAATGTTGGTGTGACTGAAAAATGCTGGCAAGCAGCAAGAGAGTAAGAGAGCATTTTAGTGAAGTTGCACAATGAGCAGTGTATATATACTCATCTCTTAAAATGATTTCCAGTCCATACCCAGAAGTAAAATATTTAAGTTTGGATAGGAGACGCATGCATTTATCCAAACCCTAATCTACTGTGGGGACCGTTGTTATTTTATCTTCCCAGAAGAGCCGTATGGCAGTAGCGAGCGTTCATAGCTGTGTGCTGCTACTTCTCACCAGAGTTTTTGTTTGTTTGTTTGTTTGTTTGTGTGTATGTGTCTGATGTCTGCGTTGTTTTCCTGACCTTGGGTTCACCTCTGGCTTCGCTACAGTTTGTTCAGTGGTCTCCGCCTGTGAAGGAACCTCAGCAGCTTTAAACTTGAGTAGTGTGTATTCTCTGGAATGTGTGTACTGATTGGTCTGGTTTTTCTCTGATCTGTGTTTAGGATTTGCACTTACAGAAGTTCACTATACTGCTGGAACTTTGGACTTTTGGTAACACCCAGCCTTGAGTGTTCTCACTACTGGTTAGTTCAATTAAATTCAAATTGATTTCTATAGCGCTTTTTACAATCTTATATTATCTTAAAAGGCCAATCCCAAGTCGAGCAAGCCTAGGGCGACAGTGGAAAGGAAAAACTCCCTGAAAGTAGAAGGAAGAAACCATGGGAGGACCAAGACTCAACAGGGGACCTCCATGGGTGACCTAGATGTTAATTCAATTAAATAAAATACTTAAAAGTATATTAAATTGTAGCACAATTAGGTAAATAACAATTGAAGTCATTATTAGGACACATTGTTAGTTCCTATTTAGTGTCGTTAGTGTCCTGGCCTAATATAGTCCCAGTGTTGAGTTCTAGCTTAATGTAGAGTTATTCCCATTCCCTAGATTTGGTTAGTCCTTGTCCTTACTGTTCTGCTTTATGGTTAGTCCCATTCCATTGTATCCTGACATGGTTAATCTCAGCCTTTAATTCAACCAGATTTTTTTTTTTTGTTCATATGTTTTTATTGCTTTAGTAATGGTAATACAAAACATTGACAACAAAACAAAATACAGTATTATAAAAACATCAAACCAGACAAACATAACAACAACAACAATCCAACAAAACTACATGTACACATACATACACACACAGACATTTGGGGTGGGGGGTTATACATGCTTAGTTAACACATGTAGGCTACCAGTCATAACATCAGGTGTCCAAAGAAAAAAAAGATATGGCAGTTCACCAGTTACTTATTGTTTGTGATGTGGATTTATGGTACCTTGCTGTGGCACGCTCCAGAATTAAAATGTCCAAAATATAGGAATGCCAAATAGCTGCCAGATTTATATCAGGCTCAAACCAGCCTTTCAAAATGACTTTTTTTTGAGGAAGTCAAGGCCGCCATCAAGATTTTATTCTGTTGCAAGGTAAGTATGAGGCCAGAATCATCAATTAGCAAAAGTAACCTCGGACATAATGGAATACTGTACATTAGTAGTTCCGAAAGTTTCTTTACCACATGTTTCCAAAATTTGACGATAAGTGGGCACTCCCAAAACATGTGGAGATAGTGTCCAATAGAGTCTGTGCTGCATTTCTTACAAAAATTATCGTCTGACAGTTTCATCAAGTATGCTCTGCACGGTGTTATATAAACTCTGTGGGCAAACTTAAAGTGTATTAACTGATGAGCCAGAGATTTGGAAGATGAGAAAATATTAGTCTAAACAGTTTCCCAGTCAAGTTCTAGACCCATTCTATCAAATTCTTTAAACCAAACTGGGACAGCACCTATGGTCTGGGATTTCCCAGCAATAAATAAGTTGTACCAATAAGAGACCAAACCCCTGGTTGAATTTCATTTCTGTAGATGCTCAAGAAGGGGATGATTATCTGATTGGGTGCCCCACGGAACCCTGTAGGCCTTGAGTGCAGAGCGCAATTTAAGGTAAAAGAAAAAGGAAGTGCCAGGGAGACAGAAAAAATTGGAGATGTCTTGGAAATAATGTAAACCATCAGAATCAAAAATATCATTCAGAGTATGAATATTCCTATCTGACCAAAAATTAAAAACAAAATGTTTGGAGCCTGTTAAGAGATGGTTATTGTGCCATATAGGAGAGGAAATCTGTGGTTATACCATAAATACTTGCAGGACTGTTTCCAAACATCAAGAGAGCAGCTTATAATTGGACCCAAGTGTAGCAATGAGATTCTTTGAGTGACACCTGCAAAAGTTAAATCAAAGTAAATCCTAGTCCTTGCTCAATGGATCACCAGGATATTTTGGACGAAGGATCAAACCACGCCTTTACGAACCTCAACTGAAAAGCCCAAAAATAGTATTTGAAATTAGGTATAGCTAGGCCACCAGATAATTTATTAAACTGCAACATCTTTAACCGGATTCTGGCTCTTTTGTTATTCCATTTAAACTGTGTGCATAATTTGTCAAGATCTTAAAAAAATTGTGGTGGTGGCACCAATGGTATAGTAGAAAACAAGAAGTTCACCCTGGGTAGAATGTTCATTTTCAACACGGAAATCCTGCCGCAAATGGAGACTTGAAGTGGGGACCATTTACTCAAATCAATCTTGATTTTTTGCAACATTGCATCGAAGTTACGTTTACGGATCTGACTGAGAGAAGGATAAATGCTGACGCCTAGATATGTGAAGCCAAATGTTTTTATCTAAATATTTGAGGACAAGGAGGAATTGAAGTTAGGAATGGTAAAATCTCAAATTATAGATTTTATAATGGAAGAAAAACATTTTAAATGGGATATAAACAGCTATCTCTGTTCCTGTAGGTGACGCAGTACAAGGATGGACAATTTTTGAGTCTTGGTCCTTCCAAGGTTTCTTTCTTCAACATTCAGGGAGATTTTCCTCTCTTCTGTCACCCTAGGCTTGCTCAATTTGGGATTGACATTTTAAGATAATATAAGATTGTAAAGCAATGTACCATTGTAAAAAGCTCTATATAAATACATTTGCCTTTTTCTTTTGGCTTTGTAGGTATAGTGACTGCGTTTTTACTTTATTCATATAGTTTAGCATTCTCATGTACATATGCGATAGAGGGACAGTGGCTTTCACAAAATTTCCCCACATAAAGGTCACCTTATAAAGGTTAAGAACCACTGTTGTACAGATTCTTATATCTCAGTCCAGTGCCTATTTATTAATAAATGATAATGGCATTCCTCATATAATGGTTCTGTGGTTCAAACATGCTTTCTATTTCCGCAATGTTAATCATTTAGGAGGGTTTAAAAACACTTGTGGTTTGGTCCTGATAATTCGGTCAGGTTTATATTTGCTCTTATTCACTCTTATCACTCAGAGATGTTTTTTTTCCGGATCTTTTTTGGTGGTTTGGAAGGGGGAACTGCTATTGTATCTCTTTCTGGCAGCTCTGTGGTTTTGACATTTGGAATGTCAGATATGAAAATTTGCAAAATAGTTCGTGACTGCATAAAAGAGGTATTGTGGTGAAAGTGTTATTGCCCGAACACTGAGATTATTTCACATTCCTGACTTTGACATATTGTATCAATGAAATCTAGCAGGGTTATTTTCCTGTCACCGTTTCACAGTTTTCTCGTCAGTGCTGTTCAGCTGTTTATTGAGCTTGAAATTTGTTTGATTATCTATAATATGTGTTTGTTTGTTTATAAGTTTTATTTAATGCTCTATCAGCATGATTGGCTGTATTCATGCATACACAAGGTTATAACACACTAGACACTGGCCAATTTAGAGTGACCAAGTAACCCAGTTCATGTGTTTGGAAGGTGAGAGGAAGCCAGAGCACCCAGAGTAAACCCACAGGAAGACATGCAAACTCCAAACTGAACTGATGATCTCAAAGCTACTGTGTCACACATCTCATTTTAATGAACTTATAAAGGACCGTGTATTCTGCAGCCTTGATATAGAACATACACAGTATATACACTGCTCACAAAAATTAGGGGATATTTCATTTTTGTGAGCAGTATACTTAAGCACTAGAACATGAGACAGAGTGCGTTATTATGAGTAATGACACAGAAGTGCTTTAGTCACAGGCATGAGCCAAAGGCAAGTACAGTAGATAATCATTATGTACTATATATTCGTGAAAACACACAACCTTGTGTTCTGTTGCTTTTATACAACAGTTATTTCTACAACTAAATAAGGTAATAAAATAAACCAAAGCCACCCTAAACGTCATGCTAAATATGCTTTAATACTGACAATACCATCTGCCCAAAAGTGTTTCCACAACAAATGAGTTGTTTCTATGCAACGGTAACAATCCCTAATTTTTTTTACATTACATAGAATTTTACCAGGTAACTTTAGTTTGCAATGAAAAATAAATAATAAATAATAATAAATAAAAAATAAATAAAACTGAAAAATAAATAATTTAATAAATCTATCGTTTTGTTTATAAAATTAAGAATTAAATGATAGAAATGTATTATTTATTAAGAGAAATTGCATTGTCTGTATATGTTATATGTTTTGTGTTTATAAGACTTGTTGTCAGTTGAGTGATACCGTTTCGATGTGAAAAAGCCGCACCATAATCACAAATCAGCACAATGTGAGTGCTTCTCAACCAATCAGACTGAAAGGTCAGGACTTACTGTTGTACAATGTGTAATAAGGCTGCAGAACCAAAACTAAGTGGCAGATTTAGCAGGCACAAAATTAGAATGTAGAGTTAATATTTCATGCTACAGGAACTTTGAGGCCCATACACAACTCCATGGTTGGCAGTACCCATTTGGGAGCTCTCCTGACATGTGATTCAATAACTCCAGTTGGCATTGTTTATGGTGACTTTTGATTTGCTTGGCTATTGAAGCCCAATCTCTGTGGCTCTTGTTTGAAGGTTCTGACTTCCAGATGAAGTTTGGAACAGACACATTGTATTTGACACACAACAGTGCTTTAGATCTATGAGCTTATGTTCATGACTGAGTTGTTGTTGTTGTTGTACTGGCTGAATAGTTTTGCAGAATTGTTTCGCTTTAAAACAACAGCACTCAGTTTATTGGGGCAACTTTGGCAGTGCGTAAAATCATTGAGCTTATCAGCTCATTTCTGGTGGTCCATTTTTATTTTGTTTATGTATGAAGATCTCTTGCTTGTGTTTATGCACCTGTTAACACTGGATGTGGCTGAAACAGCTGAGCCAAGTAATTAGGAGGGACCAAGTACTTTTGGCCACATTCTGTACATGGCGCTAGAGAAAGGTTCTTTCCCAGCTGCCCTTTAACAGGTGTGGCCTGACAAGTTGCAACACAGGCTGGCCTTTCAGTAGATTGTGTGTGTGTCTGTGTGTTTGTGTGAGGCACTCTACTGGAGATGTGGTCGATAAACATCCTCTCTGGCGACACAGGAATTTTAGCAATGTTTCTCTCTTCCTCTCGTCTTCTCTCATGGATCAGATGGGTAGAGACACACCAAAGTGTCTTTCCCCTACACACTCAGATAGAGATCAAACAGAGTCAAAGCATTGGCACTGCCTGGAAGATATCAAGTCCCTATCAAAACAGTCTTCACTGAAGCTGTTGTTTTTCTGCCATCACTAAACTTTTTCTGTTCTATCGTTCTCTGTCTTTTTTGTGTTAAAAACACTTTGATGTGTTTATTAATGGTCATATTGGAAAGGAATATTTTAGCTGTATAAAAACTTCATCATAGCATCAGTAGGATATGGAAAAGAATTTCAACATCCTGCGAAAAAGGAAATATTAAATATGAAATAATCTGGTGTTTTATTTTAGTTGTCTTAAAAAGGAAAAAAATCGCTATGGGACCCAAGAGAAAGAAAAAAAGTAAATGTAAATTGAATGTGATGTAATGTTAATGTACATTTTTGCACATAAAGATTTGCAGTGAATCGCTTGAATCTTTTAGTCTGTGTGTATGCTGGGCAACTTTTCTTAGACAATAGGGTTGATTCATGGATATGGTTTGCAGAAATAGAGTAGAAAATGCTAAAGTATTAGATTAAGGTTTTTATATATATAACATATAGACAAATATCAAAACATGCATATACTGTGCATGTATAAAATGAAAACAAACGTTAAAAGACTGCACCATAAGGAACTTCATGAAGCCTTGTACCTAGGTGTAATGAGAGATGGCTGGTGTGGAAGAGTAAGCAATCAGATAAGAGAGTCATAAAAGGATGGGAGTGGTGAAGAGGAGGGCTGAAAACTAGATGAGAGGGGGCATACAGAGGGCTCATTGAGGATGGGCAGGAGGACAACTCATGAGGCCCAGGGGCACCGTGTGTGCAATGGGCTAAAGCGAGAGCAGCAGGGAAAGAAAGATCAAATGCATGAGCGAAAGAGTGGGATGGTGTGTTGTTGTTGAAGTTGGACTGAGAATGGATCACGCTGTAAGAGAAGCAAAGACGTGATGTAACAGACCAATGGTTGTAGAATACAATTTTTATTACAAACAGACACTGGCATGATGTAGAATTTATTTTGTCTTAGCCCTCCCTAGGTTTCTTGCTTATAACATTTAAGGAGTGAATTTTTCCTTGCCACTGTCACCATAGGCTCAATTTGGGTTTGGGGTAGAAGATAATCCAATACTCCATTGTAAAAAGCACTATAGAAACAAAACTGTCTTTGTTTTTGACTGCTTACAGCAGCATAAACATATTGAATATTAACATGTATTGTATATGTAATCTGCACATTCCTGAAAGGGGCCAACAAATATTGCACCAAATTTGACAATTGGTTTCTTCTCAGTACTTACTTTCACAGTGGAAGGCTATACAATTTATCAGGCAGCCATTATCACTTAATAAACCAAACATTGCAGAAAATCAGATTTAGTTAGTTAGTTATCTGATCAATGATTTTACATGCACTTGGGTAATCAGATAATAGGAAACCTCCAGGTTTACATGACAAAAATTGCAACCAGTTGCAGTCTGACATTAGGATGTGACGTACACTTAAAATGCAAACAAAATTTAAAACGTTTTTTTTTTTATTAAAACTTTCCCCAAAAGTGATAGGCAGCCATTTGACAGATGCTGTATTTATTTCCAATGTTGCCAGATCCAATGACAGAAACCAAAAACGAGGTCTATTGAAAAAAGTCAAGTCACTTATAATAAGTGTAGCTGCCAATCATCAAAAAGTTCAGTCAGAAAGCTGACTCTAATCAGAGTAAGGATTTGAAATGCACATAAACATCACAGTACTTTCACTGGCTTAAATTCAGACTTCAGTTCATATGTGTATGGGGTTTGTTTACGAGACTTTTGCTGATGCATGTTGATGATGAGGAAGTATTATAACTCAATTGCATTTTGAGTGCTACTTAGTTAATTAAACAGTCTTTTTCTATATAGTTCATGACTGATGATGGAGTAGGGATACTAAGGGATACTAATGAGGAAGTAATTTTTTATTTAGGACACAGCCTTGTCTTGACCATGGAAGCTCTGTTTGCAAGAGTGTTCTGTTTGCAAAAATGCAAAGCAAAAATTAGTCATGGGGAAACGACTCGAAAAACATTTGGAACAATGAAATTAAAAAATCATTTCAAAACCGCATGCCATGATGAAGATGAGGAATCTGACAAAACAAAACAAAATCAAATATATTAAAGCTAAAGCAAGTCATATGTTAAATAAGTCAGCAATAGGAATCCGCCATGCAAATTGTTATCAGTACAACTCTAGTGACGACATACATGTGCTGAATTTTTTTTTAATCTGATTTCTAGACATTAATCCAATCAGAAAAATCGGACTATGCTGTTTAGAAATTGATTGAATCACTTATTTGCTTATGTCATATTAGCATGGCATACACTGCTCACAAAAATTAGGGGATATTCATTATGTGTTGCGATAGGGCATCCCGGAGATTCCGCGAGACCATTCCTGGTCTCGCTAAATCCCTAGGATCCCTATCAGATGTTTAAGTCGGAGCCCAGATGCAGAATCCACAGACAGACACCATAATACGGGGAAAACAAAAGGACATTTATTAAATAACATAAAACACATAAAGCAG
>JAVSBV010018201.1:0-12207 GCA_033117975.1 Parotocinclus spilosoma | reverse complement strand
ACTTGTTTTTTACAGTATTATGCTTCGCATGCTGAGTACCTATACATTGTGTTGTAGATCGTTTCGAAAAACTTGTAACAGTAGATCTTGTTTGTACGTTCGCTATACGCAAATGTAAATCGCACAATGAAGGTTTAATAAACATTTATAAGCACGTCCCGTCTTGTAACATAGGGAATGTACGTTTAATCGGACCAGCTGGTTATTAGGACCAAAACGATTACGTCACGATGTGGTCCCATTAACCGGATTCGACTGTATTTCTGCTTAAATGACCTAAAACATAATTAATTATTTACAAATATTTTTAAAGAAGATAAAGAGAATGCAATTGAAAAGGACAAGATTATACTATAACAAATATTATACTTCATTTATACATCATTTTGTTTTGTAAAATAATCATATATTACTTATGCGTGAGTGGAAAAAGTATGTGAACCTTTGCTTTTAGTACTTGCTGTGACCGTTATGTGTAGTAATAATATAATAAATAACTGCAACTAAATGTTTCTGGTAATTGTTGGTCAGTCCTGCACATCGGCTTGGAGGAATTGTAGTCCATTCCTCCATATAGAACAGCTTTAGCTATGTTGATATGGATGTTACTGTATGTTGGTGGGTTTCACATGAACTTGCATGAAATTCTCTTCAGTGACAGGGCTTTGACTTGGGTATTCCAACATATTAATCATTCATTTAGTAGAACAACTTGTGTAGTTAAGGTCATTGACATGCTGCATGACCCACATTCTCTTGAGATTCAGTTCATCGACAGATCCTGATGTTTTGCTTAAGAATTTGTTCATGAAATTTGGAATCCATTTTTTCCACCAGTAATGGCAAGCTGTGCTAAATAAAATGCAGCAAAACAATCCCTAACCAATCCCTACTACCACCACATTTACAGATGAGATAAGGTTCTTATGTTAAAATGCACAGTTTTCCTTTCTCTAGACATAACACTTCACATTTAAGAGTAGCTTCTCATTTAAACAGAACAAAGAGACTCTTTTGTTGTCTCCTCCCACATAGCGCTTTTTCAGTAGCCTTCTGGCTTGTCCCTGTGATCTTGATTATGTGATGGTGTAATTGCAGATGGGCAGCAATGTTCTTTTGGAAAGTAGTCTATTTTCTAGCCTGATGAACATCAACAACTCATTTTATTTTGATGGCCCTCAGAAAACTTATTTGGTACACTTATCAATGATGCAATTCCACAAAATTGTTGAGGATCAAACTTTGATAAATCCCTCTTTTTTTAGATACAACAGGGTACCCAAGAACACCTGATTTTTATCCTATTTTTAAAAAAACACTTGCCTCTAATTTCAACTTCAAATTAACCCAGCACAAACCCACTCATATGGAGAGAACATTCAAAAGTGTGAACAGACCGTTACCTGAGGCTTCCATCTTGATGCAAAAAAACACTAGCACTCTTATATGGGTTCTAATTCACAGGGCAATTAAAAAGGATAGTGTTTGTGCTTAGTAATAGTTTAAACTATAAAAACTTGTTATGGCACTGCTGCAGTGGGAGTTTGCCATCTCACCACTGCAGAATTCAATGGTCCATTGCAGTTGGGCATTATTAAGACTTTACTAGCTGTGTCTGAGAGCTACAATATTGGCCCTTCTGAGTTCTGCAATGAACTTACATCCCATTCAGAATGTGCTTCTGCTTTCAACCAAGTAATTCATGGTCAGGACCAACTTTGACCTTGACCAGGCTAATTTGGGTTTAAACAAACCCAACATAATAATTACTCAATAATAACACAATTATTGTTTGGAAAAAGGAAGCATACTTACTGGACATTTGTTGTACCTTTTATTTACCAGTTTAAACTTACAGTTTTTACAGTTTTCTGACAGGTAACACTAAACTTACAAGAACCAGGCATAATATTATTACCTCCTTGTTTCTACACAGATTATCCATTTGATCAGTTTCACCATATACAGTTGAATCCGGTTAATGGGACCACATCGGGAAGCTTTTCATATTTCCTGACCTTTGGTAGAAGCATAACTTATCCTGGGGATCCCAAAAATCCTCCCATGTCTCGCTGACCCGCTTTGCATCCACTCTAAGTGGCGACTTGTGACTTCTTTTTCTTATTCGCTCTCAATTAAGCAGAAGTTTGGTCCAAATAAGCGAATAACATTACACGTATATAATAGGATTTGTTTCGGTACTTTACAATTCGGTCCGAATAAGCGACTTGTCCGATTAACCGGTGGTCCGATTAACCGGTGGTCCAATTAACCGGATACGACTGTAGTACCATATAGATGTATTTTCTAGTTCTACAATTACAGGCTGATTACCTATATGCATTGTTTGACCCATAAGTCAGGTAATATTGGGGTGGTGGATCATTCTTAGCACTGCAGTGACACTGATGAGGTGGTGGTGTCCTAGTATATGTTGTGCTGGTATGAATGGAACATATGAGCTTCTGTCCTTAAATTTACATCTACAAGGTGGTTCAGTATGGTAGACATGGCTAATAGAGTGTACAGTGAGTAAACAGTGTTTAAAAACTCCAGCAGCACTGCTATGTATTATGTAGGAAACAGATGAAATACAGTCTTTCATTCTAGAACTACAAAATACTTATAGTAAGTGGGACTGATAAAATGGACAATGAGTGTAGAAACAATGAGGTGGATATAATGTTAAACCTGATTATTGTATGTACAGATACTCCTTGAGTGTTGGTCCTATTGTTTACTTTTAGCTGAAATGCATTACTAAAGTATAACTATTGTGTGCCATATAACACCAGTGTTTTTCAAAGGCCAGAGGCAGTGGAGTTACGAATAGAAACTCCCCAAAACCAATTAGTGAGAAACCTTAAGAAGAAACCAGCTTAAATGGGAAGCCATCCTCCTTTGGGTGAGACTGTACTTAGACTGAACAATAGTAAGTATAAACAGAGCGAGAAGCTGTAATTATGTAGAAGACAGAAAATGCTGTGTGTGCGCAACAATTTGGATAAATATCCTGGTAGTTGAACTTTAACTGTTAATAGTCACTAAGGAAACTATAGGTCTCTGGTCTAGTTGAAAAATCAGGATCTGGTGGGTCCAGGCAACGGGATAACACTGGATAAAAGATCTTTAGCATCATCAAATTGCTGCAGTGAACATACAGCTTGGCAAAGGAAGAAGTTGTTCACTCTGTGAGAAAGTTGGTATGAAAGAACCAAACCGTAAGTCAAATTTAAGTATGGATAAAGTGCAACCAAGTAAGCTGGCAGTTTTAGCTCTTACAGTATAACTAAAATGGAGATCCAGAAGGTGACACATACAGTATATTATGGCACACTGGGACCCAAGCAATTTAATCATTTAGCAGATGCGCCTATCTATCTCTTATGATAAATGATACAGAATTACAGTCTAGAAATTGTGGGTTAAGGGACTTGCTCAATGGCTGGACAGTGGCAGCTTAGCAGAGGTGGGATTTAAATCCTGGACATTCTGGTTACTAGTCCAGTACCTTAACTGCTATGTTACCCTAGCTCTCCACTGTCACATGCTCAAGGTGTTATGTAAGGCAGGAAGGAATCAACAGACATTTTAGCCTAATGAAATTATGTCATAGATCCACAGATCAGCAAATGTACCTAAAAATTAATTACTAAATAAGTAAGGCTTTTGCCTAAATTTAAGGACCGAGACCTGAACACTGATAGAAAGGCCGTTTTATAGCCCTGTGGTAGTCCTCATTGTTCTGGGTATTGAAAATAAATCTGCATCCTTAGGTTAAAGTGACTGTAGTGGGTCATAATGGACTAAAAGCTAACCCAGACACTACAGGCTGAGAACATTTAGGCCTTTGTGTGTTTGTAACATTGTTTTATGATCAATTAAAAGTTTAAAACAGGAGTAATATGATCAAACTTTCTTCTTCCATTTAAAACTCAAGCTGCTGCATTCTTGATTTTAGTCCACATTACATTTACAGTATCGTAGCTGTTCTGGAACCCTTTGGCTGAACATTCTTGCTGTTTAAGACTCTAACACAACAAAACCTTATTGCATTAAAAGGTAAAACATTACATTATCTGTATTCTATGCATTTTATTCGATGTGTTCTTCTTGTTGTACTTGTCTGATTATCTGAGACCTAAAGTCCTAAAGCAGTCCACCATGTCAATACAGTGTGTAGTGTCAGGTACTGTGGAACCATGTTCTCTCCAAACCCTCCCTGTACCAACCACAGCAACTTCACTGGATTGAATGACCTGCATCCAGTAAAAAGATACATAAACTAACATTATGTCTACGAGTCCCAGTGGATTTAAAAATAGCTCTCTGGGAGGGTGCCAACAATCTAGCAGCACTAACTTCACAGTAAGGACATGCTTCAGCTGAGAGACATGGATGATCGGGGGGTGGGGGTGGGTCGATGAGGTAGGGTTAAAAGGCCAGCAGTCCACACCTCAGTGGTAATTCAAACTGCACACACACACATTTGTGAAAGCAGGAGTCAACATTTGTGTGGTTTGGCAGGTTAAAATGAAAGGTTTTTACATTTCCCATGTTTGTTTGGAGACAAAATCCACCCAGACTCATACTTATACAGAGAGGTAGTACAGTCTGATTGAGAAGTTGTTGTGTATTTACTAAGACCGCAGCTAATTTGAGAAAAAATCTTGAAAATGATATACATTAAGTTTGGCTCAAACATAATAGGCAAATATATCCGCATATTATGTTCTCTCAAAGCCCTTTAATACTTGGAAAAGAGCTTAAATTAAATACTTTTTTGAACCCTAATTCCCAGCACACCCATGAGGTTAAGCCTGTCATTGGAAATAATTAAGTCAGCCACACGGCTAGCTTGTGGTCAAATTCGGCTGTTTGTTAGATGTCCAATCTTTTGAACAAGTTTCTATTCTCACACTGCACATCTTTAACTTGCACGGTTATTGACGTCAGCCTTGAGAACTTATGGCAGGTTATTATAGGTTCTGTGTACTATTTGGCCTGAGAGAGCCCAGCTTGAAGACAGTGAGAAAATCATATAGTTGCTATATAAACAATATATAGCTCTTCTCCATGTGGCAGCTGGTGCCTGTCTTGGCAAACATTCATGGAGTCACAAGGCTATCTCTCACTCTAGAGAGATTTTTTTTGTGGTTAACATTTGCCTAGGTTTTGGCCCCCTGTGTGTGTGTGTGTGTGTGCATGCCTGACCATAACACTGTCCCACTTGACCTTCTGAAAATTTGTTCATTCATTGTAAGGACCATATGTAAACCCTACCCTTGTGGTGTTTAGCTGTTTTAATTTTTTTTTAAATACATTTTCCTCTGTACTTCTGATCATTTACATGTACAAAACCCAATTTCAATGAAGTTTATGATAAAACATTCATTTACATCAACAAGCCAGCTGTGTTTCTGGGTTTTGTTGATACATGGCTTTCAGTTTGCATGGTAGAGTTTTAATTTGATCTTTTATATGAAGAGATGAACTGTGTTCACTGACAATGGTTTTCTGAAGTGTTCCTACTCCCATGTGTTAATATCCATTACAGAATGATATTGGTCATGGGCATACAATGTTGGTTTTAGAACTTGCTGCTTACTTGCAGAGATTTCAGGCACAATGGTAACCACACCACTCCCAGGTGCAACTCAAAACCTGGAAGCAGGTTGAATTTTGTCAGAGAATTCATGGTCACATGGTCCAACACATGCCCACACATGCAGAGTCCGAAACATTGCAACATGCATGATCCGTAACTTGGGTTGTAAGACTGTTAACATGGTCATTAATTAGAGTCACTTCTTGCTCATTATCTTTGTCTAGTTTGTCTATTTAAATCATGTGTTTGTACAGTACTTATGTAAATGTCTGTGTTACTTAGGTATGCTTTTTTTTTTTTAGACTTTTCACTCCCATAAATCCTAGCATTTAGTTTTCTCTGGTGTTTGGGCTTGGTCTGTCTTTGTCTTTGATTTCTCTGCCTGTCTGTGTTTTGACCTTACCTATGGATGTTTATTTGAATTTAGCTAATAAGCACACATTAAGTGCAAAATTGTAACTTGTTCTCCTCTGTTACACCCATACTGCCTCTATACACTAACTTGTGATTTTTTTAATGTCACCAAATAATATAATTAAAAACTTATCTACTTATCATCTTATGTACAGACTGCAATTATTTTATTTCAGTTTTAAAAATGGACAAGTTATATATCTATAGGGGCGACACAGTGGCGCAGACATTAGCACTGTCACACAGCTCCAGAAATTCTCAGTCTGGTTTGCATGTTCTCCCCATGTTTGTGTGGGTTTCTTCCATGTACCTCTGTTTGCTCCCACTTTTCAAAGACATGACTGAAGTATGGAATGGGAGTAAATAAGTTAGTGAGTGACTTTTGTAGAACATCACCATCACTTCAACATCACTTCATTCTTATACTGTATGTTGCTCAAAATGAGAATTTGTACTTCACAGGTAGCTGTCTGTTATTTTATATTAGCATGTTACTGTAGACAAAGTGTTACAAAACTAACTACTATCAAGCTACTTATATTATTGTTAACATTAAGTAAAATTACATTATGATGGATTATTGATTGATTGATTAACTGATACAGTATACCGCAGAATTTGAACACTTTCATATTATAAATTTGGACATTCAACAGGTCATGTTCTGGCTTGTTCAGAGTCCAGATTAGTACCCTATAGAACATTAAACACAAACTAACTGGGAGCAGCACTGACTTATCCTTACCTGCAAGATGCAAACATTTAAGGAACAGTAAGGAAAAGGCTTTGTTTAAATAACTTGCTAATTGCCTGGCCAGTTATTTGCTGTTGAGAGCATTAATAGCTTAATATTTTGCCATTTTGGTTTTGGCTTATTTATTTATTTAGCTCAGGACTGTGTATAAGGAAATAAAATAGGTATGCCTCAAAGTTTAGCCTTTACCACAAAACATCATAACAGTTTGACACACCTCCCATCAAGTAAATAATGGTGGCGCTTCTGTCCTGTGGGATTCAACCTTTCTAAAAATTATTCCTGTCAGTCTCAGTGTACTCTTCCACATCGGAAAGCAATTTGGCTTGTGTTTGTGGTTTTCTGTTTCAGGGATTCACAAGCTGTACCAAAGTATCCAACAGTGGGACTCTCAAAGAGACTGGTGAGGTGAGGTGATTTGTTGTTCCATACCAAATTCAGTAACACACAATATTGGTACGGATATTTGTCCACATACTGTAAATTAATTTGTTGTCTAAGTTTATATGTTCAGAATTAAAGAGTTATTCATAGGTGCTCAAATTAAAATCAATAAAACAAATCATTCTTATTTATTCTCATTTTTTGTGTCTATGGTCCTTGTCTGAGCTAGACAGCATTGTTTGTTCTCATTGGCCAGTTACATCCCCCTTTTCAGATATATATGCCAAATGACACATTCCAGATAGGAGTATGTTGGATGATAATGGAGCCAGAGACAGATATACAAGAGACAGCCAATTCACTTGCTGTTTTCACACTTGTTTAATTATTTCCCCTATTTGTCTATCTTAAGTGTTACAGTGTTCACAGGTGTGAATGCAGTGTCATGTTGGCAGGCATTTCACAGCACTACTGTTCTCCTGGTCTTTCTCAGCTCTCTGAGTGCTACCCTATGTTTTCTCACTCCTTTCCTCCCCCCCTCTCTAAAAATGTTCTATGGCAAACACAGCATAACCGCTGAACACGTAAAAAAGGGGATGATGTTTCTGAAAAAGGGACGGTCCAGCCAAGGATGTTGCTCATATCTATGTAAACCACCCCCTCCCCTTCCTGAGCTGACTCTTTAAGAGGGCAGCCTTCAGGTACCCTTAGTGAAAGTGTCACTCTGTGAGCTAGTGCACTGAGTAAATTAGCACAATGCAGTCTGTGTGGATTCTATGTATCTGCACATGTTTATGTGTAAGAGCTTCGGCTGTAGAAGTAGATAGTACAAATGCACTGGGAAAGGCAGCCGAGAATGTGACACAGTCTGACATCACCAACCTGGAAACAACAGATGCAGCAAGGGCAGATTCAGGTGAGTTTCTATGTGAGAATGCTCTTTTGACAGGTAATACTGCAAGTGTCTGTCTAGTATTAGAAAATGTTATGTCACAATTGAGAACTGCACTACACTGTGTTCACACATTAACAAGATTAGTGTATTAATCATACATATTATGTATATGATAGCTGCAGATTATTAAATTCTACAGTTTCCATTTAAAGATTAAGTGGTGTGAGTTCAGTGTTACATTGTTTTCTATTGTAACTAGATACATAATACTTTTTAGTCTTATTGCAATTCATTCTAGAATTCATAGCAGTTACGGAATAAAGATTTATCTGAATAAATATATCATAATAACACAATTGGTTATTGTTCAGCTGATAATAAACACACAGGTAATACTCACAATACTTTTAAAAATCGAATTATGACAATTTATTACAATAATAGCATACCATCAAAATTACAAACTCCTACTTTCTTGTGCCAAACCTCTAACAACCTCCTCTGCTTAGCATAATTGCTACGTAGTTCAAGGTTGTAGAAATGAAGTAGCTAAGCACTCTCTGTCTCTACTATGATTTTTACTATCATTATCATAATTACATTACTATAACTATTATGTATTTAGTTACAATATATATAGATATATACAGTCAGTTATGAATAATTGAGCAGTTTGCAGTCTGTTCTTCAACAGCAGCAGCAAAGCTAACAAACTTGACTGCTACTGACAACTGACCATTTTTTTCTTTGGATATGATGCTCTTTTTTATGATTAAAAAGGAAAGGGCATCATATTATAATAAAAATAAAATCTAATATTAAGCAGCTGTGACTTGTTTTGTGGTAAAACAAATTTTCTGTTTCAAAGTTTGCATAGAACAAGGTCACTAAGATTAAAGAAACAGTGAGGTACATAGATTGTCAGTTAGATCTCCTTTCTTCTGTTTTCAACTCTGAGAAAAAAACTTCGGCAACCTAATTCTTTTGGTTTTAGTAAAGACATTTCAAGTCCAACATTTCAATTCCCATGTTTATCTGTTACTAAGAAAAAAACTGACCTCTTAAAATGAACTTGAAAATAGTTAATCCATTCCAGCATGTTATTTGGTATGATGTGAACTACTTTATTTGGTACTTTACTGATAACTTTAATACTAGTATAACTCTGTACTCGACAAGTTTTTCAGAACCTGAATGGATGTGCATGACTGCACTGGTTTACATTTCACACTTAACACAGGGACATTAACTTGCAATCATTGATTTTTGTATTCATATTTCTGCATTACATTTTCTTCATCTTGAAACTATGGCAGCTTTTGTGGCTCAGAGGTAAGAGCCAATTGTTGGAAACACAAGTTAATATCCTATCCAGTTAATATCCTATGAATACTGATTCAAATTCAAATCTACTGTTTCTGATTCAAATCTACGATTGTTGTGGTTGGCTTGCAAACAATTTCACTTCTCAAACTAAAATTCAATCTCAAATGTATTAATATCTATTTTTTGTTTTTATTTCTATATTGTTTTAGGAGTTAGGGATTTTAGGAAAACCATCTGTGGTAAGGTTGATACATGAAACGTATCGTGAATGAAAATAACCAAGTCTCCAATTATAAGAAGCATTATGTACAGAAAACCGTATCCTATCGAGATAGCTTTCCTAAGTTGTTCTTCAGCAATGAAGCATGTTTTGTTGTGTGATACATTAAACGAATTGATAGCTTAAATAGAGTTCTTGCTACACAAAGAAACTGAATAACATTTCAAATATTGACCTTTTATTAATTTCCATTCCTCTCACATCAAAAGCTACGGATATTAAATCAAATCATGCTTGTGCTTTAAATACACTATATATATGTGTGTATGTGTATACATAAACTATATATAAATATTGTGTTTCTGATTGTGTTGCTAGGGAACAAAGGAGATAAAATCCCAAGAGAAATGGAGGCAGCTGAAGACACAAAGGTAAGCTTGGATCCAATATATTTATATTGGATCTATTTTAATCTATTTATAACTTACTAAACTCATCATAAAAAATAACTCTGATAACATGTCAAGTTAATATTTCTTCGTTTTGAGCAATGTAAACAGTCTGATGGAAAAGTTTGAGTACCTCTGAGCAAAATCAATTATATTCAAAAAATAAGCAAGTAAATGAACAACTAATAGTTTACAAAGGAAGTAGTGGATAGTTCAAAATATGCTTTACGTTTTGAATATGGAAACCGTTATATAATATTTTGGAGTGCTTCAAATGTATGCTTAATAATTGCAGAAATATGTCTGTATCATTAAGCATATACAGACAGTTAAAAAAAAAACCTGTAACCCTATAACATGACCAAAGCTTTTACATACAACTATACATTAAACGCCTTGGCTTCCTTAGTGTGGTTAAGGTCAGTAGGAGTAACCATGTTATAATGAGAGTGCTGGTCATTTTGACCCATTTTAATCTTACAAATTGGTGTAGTTTTTTTCTGAATCTGCTATTTGTCAACTATATTTAGTTTGCTTTCATGTTTGGGCCAATTACAGTCGTTCTAGTATATTTATGTATAATGATGGGTTCTGTGTTTCTACACCTCCCTGTCAGCAGACATCTCTGGGACGGACCCTGGCAGCATGGCTGGGGCTTAATTCCATAATGGAAATGAGGGATGGAACTTCAGGTAAACTGAACATGATACTGAGAGAGCTAAGGCAAGAAAAGAAACGTCTTCTAGGCCAGGCTGAGGAGCCGGCAAAGAAGAAGCAGGAAGATAGTGATGAAGATGAGGAAGAGGAAGAAGATGAGGAGGAGGAAGCCGAAGAACAAGAGGGAGGAGAAGAAGGAGGAAATGGGGGAGAGCAAGAAGAACAAGAAGAGGCAGAGCAAGCTGAGGAGAATGAGGCAGCTAATAACGGCACTGCAACAAGAGACTTGCTACCAGAGGGATGCCTAGTGGAAGGAGGTCTCATTTCCTGCAAAGACACCGGTGTTGTTGATCTTCCCATCATCACTGACCTCAATATCACTATACTTGAGCTACCTGGTGAGTTCAGCTGAAGAAAGTACACTTTAAATATACTTCAAATTTGTCAGTATTGTCATTAGTTAGCTGTTTTATTTTAGTTACACTCCCTCCTAACAGAGTAATAATATAAAGCATATAGTGGAGGAACTATGCAGAGACAAATAGACTGTACTGAACACTTCAGTGATCTTCAGTATGGCTCTTTCATAGGAACATTTCATGTACTTGACTTATGAATTAGCTTATGAATTATATTATTAATTACAATAACACTAAAAAATACATTTCATTTACAGCATATGCCCTTATCCATAGCAACTTACAACTGATACAGTCTTACAATCTAAGCACTTGTGGGTTAAAGGTCTTGCTCAAGGACCCAACTGTGGCAGCTTGGCAGAGATGGGATTTGAACCCAGGACCTTCTGGTCCAGTGGCCAGTACCTTAACCACTACACTACCACAGTCCGTATGTAGTAGTATGTATCTAGTTCATAGAATTTGTAATGGTGATTGAACATACACTACGCACAAAAATTTGGTGATATTTTATCGGGATCATTAATTTTGAAATATCCCCTAATTTTCTTGAGAAGTATATTTTACATTAATTTAAATACCAACTGTGAACCAGGGAATAATGTCAAACATCAGTGCCCACCCTCACAGTCATGTTCCAAAATTTAGTGGATATATTTCTTAGTGCTGATATTTCTGTGTTTATGGGGTCATGAGAGGCTGGGGCCTAACCATTAGTCAACAGTCAACACTGGACAGGGCACCAAAATCTATCACGTGACACACACACACACATACAAACACACACACACACACACAAACATACACTTATTCACTTTAAGAAACTTTAGAGAGTCCCTTATGACTATATGTCCTTGCAAGGTAGGAGAAATCCAGGAAACGGGAGAGAATGCGCGCGCACGTGTGTGTGTTGGTGAAAATGATGTTATGTTGAAGATAAGTGGGGGCAGCACGGTGGCTCGGTGGGTAGCACCACTGCCTCACAATAAGAAGGTCCCGGGTTCAATCCCAGGGTTGAGAGACCTGGGTCCTTTCTGTGTGGAGTCTGCATGTCCTCCCCGTGTCTGCGTGGGTTTACTCC
>JAVSBV010018190.1:0-12208 GCA_033117975.1 Parotocinclus spilosoma | reverse complement strand
GGGAAAACACAAAATTGTCTAGGTGACCCCAAACTTTTGAACGGTAGTGTATATATATATATATATATATATATATACAGCTATATATAAAATTAGGGGATAAATATAGATACAAAATATTATCACACTAGCATCACAGCTTGTGCTGCTGTTGGCCAGACTAGTGTCCTTCATCACTATGCCACTCTTGTCCCATATAACACATATCGTGTTATCATATTCCATTCCTCAACACCCTGCATAATAACATAATCACTCCAGTGAACAGGGGAATGTGCCCGGGTACTCCAGGTTTCCAATGGGCTGCTGTGGTCCAACCTAATTTAACCCAAAATCTCTGCAACTACGGATATTTGTTGAAGTCTATGGATAGATGACAACTAGATGAATGTAAACTGACTGTAGCTTTTCTCATAAGCATCAACAAACAAAGGTAAAGCATGTAAATCCAGCAGAAATTGTATTATTATTATGTTAAACTGAACACTGACATTTTCTTCACCATAGGTTGCCATATGAAATATTGTAGTCAAGATGGTTTTGTTTTAATCATTTTTTGAATTAGATTTGAACTCAGTGGAAATGTTAAAAGAAAAATATGAAGCTTCTATATATTGTTTCTGTGAGCGTACATCGCAGGGGGTAATGATCTGGAGCGGAATGTGCAAGATGTGGAATCTTGGACCCCATTTACACTTGGTCTTTTCATACATCAAAAATATATTAAAAGCTGACTGCATTTTATGAAAACAGCTAAAATACATTCTTGGTCAGGCCCTTTAGCATGCATAGCCTTAATAAAAAAAATGACTTTGTATTGAAATTGACTCTGTATTGAAAAATGACATCAAAATAATCAACAACAGTTTTTTGTGTCTGTTAAAGAGAAGTAAATATTTTGGAAAGAGAGAGAAGATAAAGTCATTTTCAAATCTCCTGCTTAAGTAGGGCTGAGGAGAAGCTATGAAGTTTGGAAGATCCAGATCAGAAATCAAAGCTGCTTGCATCTTTAATCAGAGGGATTAGGTGTGAATCTGCCTGGTGCCTTATATTGTGTTCTAAAAGTCAGCTTGCTTTATTTAAATTTTAAATAACTACGAGAATGCAGCAAGAGTTATTGTGATAAGGTTAAACCCAGCATGGAGGGTGAAATGATGCTTGAGCAGGTCCTGGCATTTTATTTGAGTGAGCTATATAAGAAATACAGTTCCTCGTCCTCTAAAATATGCTTTCACTGATTCCCATTACAATGAATACAAAACTGAATTTTTCTGGGCACAAATAAAACTCATAAGATAAAAAAAATAAATAAGAGATAAAAAAGATAAAAAAGAAATAAAAATCATTAGATTTATCATCAGACAAAAGGAGAAAGTTAAACTGGAAAGCAGGTGAAGAATGCAGTTGTGTGGATATCTACATTGTTAGGTCAAAAATAACAATTGGATGGTATTTAGAAAATAGAATATTAGTTTAATAAAGCAGAAAATTATGTTATTTAAATGGTTGCAGTAGTAAAAATATTATTTCAAGATATGTCCACATTGGACATAGGATACGTTTATAATGGTGTCTGTATGTCTTACAAAATGAAGGCTGTAATTTAGAACATGATCACACTAAACTGGTAGATATTCTTGATATTTGTATTTTTAATCTCAGTTATGGTTTCCATTGGCTTCGTCTGGTGAGGTCATTGATTGCATTCCATTCCAGAGTTATATTTCCCTAGATGTTCTCAAGCCAAGTCAAGATATAATTCCTAAAGCAGGTCCGGGGTCTGCCCTGGGGTCTCTATCAAGTTGTATGTGCCTGGAAGTGCAGTAACTAGCACAGGGTTTTCTTTATGAGTTGTCCCAAACCATATCAACTGATGCCTCTGAATCCAAAAGAGCAACAGTTATAATCAGAGTATCCAGTCAAGTTGTTTAAGCCTAGCAGCCCTGTGTAAAATCCTAAGTGCTGCCACTTTATTTTTTATTTTTTGCCAGAACCCCATATCTTATGATGACAGGTGTCTTCCATGGATTAAGCTCCTGCTTCACCACACTTAGAAATCCTTACCTCTGGTTTAAGCATTTAAAATATATTGGGCTTATCTTGGACTAGATTTTATTTAAACAAAAGTACAGGTAGTTGTTTTACAATGGGGAATACATTCTGATATGATTTTGTTGAGATTAATTTATCCTGTATGTATCATATATTGCAGACTGTTACGATTGGGATCAAGGCGGAATCAAGAGTGAAAAACACATGAGTGCTCCTGGAACTCGTGAAAGGTGACTGCCATGCTCAATAATCAGATCTGTTGGCATGAGGCACATTCTCTCCGGAACGCTGAATGATAAAATCTGGAAAATTATTGGGGAAACAGTACGGCAGCAAACTGCAGAACAACGAAGCAGAAGCAATAGCACTGGGGAGGACAGTCGGCAAGGAAACTGCAATCAGTTTTTCTCAAATCTGCTCCTTAAAAATGTTACGCTGATTAATCCAGATGGCCGTCCAGAATCTGCCACCAAACCTAAAACACACCCACGTACACCACAGGAACACAAAAACCCAAAAAAGTGTTAACGGTGAACGAGTCCTTCCCAGGGAACACCCCCAACATTGCACTCAAGAGTTAAATCTGTGGAAGGCCTCAATAAGCCAGGCCCAGAAAAATTATTACCATATAGATCATGGTCATGCTCTTGGAAACTGTGATTCCTGTTACGATGTCCACTGTAATGCGCGACCAAGCCAGGCCAGGGCTGGGTAGGGGTTGCAGATGTCTGGTTGGAGTTAATCGGATGCTTTGCAGCGGGCACAGATGGTGCAGGATGAAACAGACTCCCTGATCTCAGCTTTCAGGGTAGGCAACCAGAAGTACATCTTAACAAGGTCCAGGGAATAATGCCAGAGTAGCATGCAAGCCTTGATCTGTAGGCCTATTGCAGGGCAGTGGGGATGGCGGCCTTGATGACAAAGGTCCAAGCGAGGGGCAGAGCTGTGGATGGGGTCAACCTCTGGGCCTCCTCAGCTTTGCGGATCTCACAGGTAATGTTGGCTAGCTACAATGCAGTCGGGGGAAAAATAGGTTCATCCATGTTGGGTCGGGTAGGAGAACTTGTGAGGATTCACATTACAGGAACATGGGTGGTAGGTGAGCTTGAAACTGAACTGGCTAAAAAATAGAGCCTACTTGCCCTGACTGGTTCGTGGTTCCCAATGTCATAGTTGCTTGGTGACAGCCGGCGCTAGAAGAAGGTCCATGGGAGGAGTAGCACCAACCCCTGACTCAGACACGTCTACCTCCACAATGAACTGGAGTATCAGGTCTGGTTTCACCAGGACTGGAGCGGAGGCAAACAATTCCTTTAAGTGCCTGAAAATTTTAAGCAAATTAAACATATAATCCATATATTATATTAAATGAGCCAGGTTCCAGAAGGTGTGGGAATTTGTGTGCCAAGGCTTACACTACACTCATAACTTGGGGTCCTGTTGGGTGTGCTGTGTACTGTAATAAAATAACATATCTGGTAGCTTCTCAAGACTGCTGCTTGTCATTTTGGTATTGTTGAAGGTGTTCATTTTGTTAGGCTTTATGTTCTGCCTCAAGAACAAATTCCAAAGCAACATAGAACAATATTATTTCAAACTTTCGTGGAAATGGCTGATAATTTAGTATTGGATTTAGCAGATCTGTGTCCTGAGATACTAAGTGGATGCGTGACCTGGAATCAGATTCTACTGGTAGCAGTAAATCAACATCTGATGCCTCCAGTTGCACTGAGAGAGTAGTTCAGTATCACTTTTAGAGCACTTGCCATTTATGTATTCTCAAAGAGAAAATCTCTCTCATGAACTCCATGTTTTCAAACTTTAGGAAAAAGTCCACTTAAATGATAATTCTTATCTGAATAATGACTATAAGGTCCTGTAGAGTCACTGGGCTACCTAAAGGCAGAACTAATTTATAGACTTTTTGCTCATCAAAAACAAACCAGAGCTTTGCTAGGGTACCCATCTGAACAGGCAGATAAAAAAACCTTTTTGGTGTAAAACAAATGTTTCTACGTCTTCAAGGTAACGACCAATCTTCCCACAAGAATGTAGACAGCCAAGGGATTTGTGCACAAGAAATTCTCTACCTCATAGCTCCATAGCTCATCGTACATGTATTTAGTAGTCAGATAGCAAAGGCTATTTCTTTGGAAACCAAAATAATATTTAACTTCTCTGAAAAATCTGGCAAATCTGCAATGAAAAAATAACATAACAATCTTCCTGGTGCATAGCTGGTCCTTAAATGTTGCTTGTTGCAAGTACCACTGTGGTACTGGTATATTTGCATTGTACTAAATATTTTATCCCATCATTAAGTGCATCTAATGAGACCTGCGATGTCTTAGTAACATAGTGTTTGAGTTGGCTATCCTTGATTCATAAAGCTGAAATGCTATCATGAACTTGTGTCTTATTTTGCAAGGGAGCTCAGTATGTTTCTCAAAATGTCTGTCAGTCTATTTTTTTGAAGTAGCAAAATCTCATTTTCCACAAAACCAAATGTGCCAAAGAATCAATTTCCAGAATGAGCTAATGGTAGTGCTCACCACAGTGTTGTTGGGATATAGCGTCTATCGGGCCAGACATTGAGAAATCTGAGTTGGATGCTTTTAAATCTCACTGTCCAGTGTGATACTTATTGTCTATATCTTAATTGATGGTTTAATGGTTTACAAGCTGATATTATCAAGAATGTCCATTTAGAAACAGTTAAAAACACACCTATATGAATGCCATTAAAAATGAGTGAACAAACTGTACCAGGAGGCAAAATGCAGTCACCAGCATGACTCTTCAGCTTTGAAAAGATGGATGTCACTTAAAAGATTATCATCTGAAAACAGTAAAGACCGGTAAAGATAGCTCAACAGTTCATTTCACCACCTGTGAACTAACCTATGCAAAATATGAATAGTCAGCTGGAGACCATTAATTGATTTTATTACAAAATGTACCTGCAAAAACAGACTTAGCAAACCATAATGGAATCATTTTTTAAAACATTGCCTTATGACAAGTAAGCAAGATGTGGCAAGACATAATAAATGCTGTCGCTGACAACATCATAAAAGACACGGTGGAATCAAGCAGTTGAGACCGCTGGGTTCAAACTACTTTTAAATTATTCAGACCTAAGCCATATGTGCTGCCAAAATATTGTGTTAATTATTGTTATTGATAAAATCTTAGAGAATATTAACATTTTTTTTAAATATCACATGCTGCTACTCTCCAGGTAGCATATGCTCTCTCCTGCATGAAGTGGGCACATCAACAATTCCACAGGTCACTAACTTCTGCAATACTGGGTCATTAAACTGTACAAACCCAATTTTAATTTTCAATATAAATGAAAACAATATACAATTATTTATAAATCCATTTCAAAACATATTCAATTTAATACAAAGACAATATATTTAATGTTCAAACAAATAAACTTTATTGTTTTTGTTTAATATTCACTCATTTTGAATTTGATGCCTGAAAGTTGAGGAATGCACAAAAAATACATGTTTGGAACATTCTACATGTGAAAAGGTTAATTGGCAACAGGTAAGAGTCATGACTGGGTATAAAAAGAGCATCTCTGAAAGTCTCAGTCGTTCATAAGCATGGATGGGGCAAGGTTCACCACTTTGTGAACAACTGTGCAACCAAATAGACTCAAACAGTTTAAGAACAACGTTTCTGATTGTGCAATTCCAATTAATTTAGGGATTTCATAATCTACAGTCCATAATATCATCAAAACATTCAGAGAATCTGGAGAAATCTCTGCAAGTAAGCAGCAAGGCCGAAAAACCAACATTGAATGCACCTTTGATCCCTCAGGTGGCACTGCATTAAAAACCTACATCATTCTGTAACGGATATTACCACATGGGCTCAGGAACAATTCAGAAAACCAGTGAAAACAGTGCAAGTTAAAACTCCATGCAAAGCAAAATATATAACAACAACATGCAGGGACAGCACGCCTTCTCTGCACCAGAGCTCATATAAGATGGACTGATGCAAAGTGGAAAAGTGTCCTGTGGTCTGACGAGTCCATATTTCAGTCTGTTTTTTGAAATCATGGACGTTGCACCTTTTGAACCAAAGCGGAAAGGGACTGTCTGGATTGTTATCAGCAATAAGTACAAAAGCCAGCATCTCTGATGGTACGGTGTGTGTAAGTGCTTATAGCATGGGTAATTTGCTCATTTGTAAAGGCATCATTAATGACTTCTTTATTAGAGACTTCCCTGTTTATCTTGAAAGACAATGCCAAGCCACATTCGGCATGAGTTGCAACAGCTTGGCTTTATAGTGAGAGTGCAGGTACTATACTGGCCTGCCTGCAGTCTAGACCTGCCTCCCATTGGAAATTTGTGGCATATTATGAAGTGCAAATTACGACAATGGAGACTGCAGTTTGTTGAGCAACTGAAGTTGTACATCAAGCAAGAATGGAGAATAGAATAATTCCACCTACAAAGCTTCAACAATTAGCGTCCTCATTTCCCAAACACTTATTGAGCGTTGTTAAAAGAAACGGTGATGTAACACAGTGGTAAACATTCCCCTGTCTCAACTTAGTTTTAACGTGTTGCAGGCATCATATTTAAAATGAGTGAATATTTGCAAGAATTATTTAAAAAATAATATAAAACATAAATATACATAAACATACATTGGAGTGTATTCAATTGAATATTATTGTAAAGGATTTGCAAATCATTGTATTTTGTTTTTATTTATGTATTTTCCCAACTTTATTGAAATTGGGGTTGTACTTTTAAACCTATTATGAGAAGCACCAGACATAATAAGCACCAGTTTTCATGTGCATCTCCTCCTACAGATCTTCCTGTGGCAAATTTTGGCAGGGATCACATGTGGGCGAGGTGTGCTGTCACTCCATATATATAACGAATGGACAAATTAAATTATTGAGATCCACCAGAGAAAAATATTTCTTACTGATAAAGGCATTGAATGGCAATGCCAGTTTTACTGAAACATCTTCAAGAAATTAATGTAAAACATCTGAAATTTAAAGTAGATGTTGCATTCTTTCACAACATATCAAGGAGCAAGACTTGACATAGCTGTCTGAAAATGCAAGAGAAAAAAAGATCCACATATTCTCTCTCTGAGATCTCACATTCTTACTCGAATCTAAAACTCAGATCATTCTATCAGACAGAACTAGCAAACATGAGATCATGTGATGCTTTCAACAAGTCCTGCCATAGAGCCCCCAAATTATTAGCCACAAGATAGTACCTTTGATGTCTTAATTCCCAAAGCATTCAATTTATTTCTGTTAACAGCGGCACTAAAACATTTTGAAGTCCAAATTACTTTCTGTCATTTGTTTCATGGATAATGAATAAATAAATACTTGCCAATGTTGATCTTGCCTGTGCTGGAACATTTACTAATGACCTATATATAGTAGATAGAGTCTAATACCTCCAGGAATTCTGATGAGAATTTCCTGTAGACCCCACAGCTTTTTTATAGTCCAATCATCCTTATGGAACGACTTCTGTCAGAGCCTAAAGTTATTACAATCAACATGGCTAGGTTTTGTACATTTACAAAAACTATACTTACATATAGCAGGGCATTAAATTGAGTGAGAGTCTTAAGTAGCAAGACTGCAACAGTATGTTCTTGTACAAAGTACTTACTGTATTGTTGAATTATTTAAAGAGCCCCATAGGTTGATAAAATGTCTACAAATCTTCTACCACTGACTCAATTATTTTTTCAATCGCTAATTGTCATTTACATCACCTTTGAAACCTTGCCATGATGATGGGACATATGTGTGTGCAAATAACCTTCAGAGCTACATCACCTGGAGCGTGAAGCTCACAATGGATATTGTGGTAGAGGTCAAAAAATAACTTGGAATGATGTCTGCACATCTGATATACTAAGCAGGGTTTGATTTTTTTTCACAGTCGATGAGACCTGTATATTTAAGGACGTGCCGTATGACATGCAGCCACACTAAGGGATTGAGTAAGGCAACTCATTTGCAGTGGTGTCAGTGCATATGGTTACTAGGATTTGGTTTGGGGCATGCCCACAGTGGACTATGGGCAGTAGGTAAGCAAATCTTTATTTATATAGTGCTTTTCTAACCAAAATCTAAAGATGCTTTAAAAATACAAACATTATACAAGATAAAAAAAAAACAATAAAATCTTATATTCAGTAGATGATATGCACAGAAACAAACCCTAAAGTACGTAGACATCAAATACAGATTTAATGAGGAAATATTAAAAGTCATATTTTTTTGTAAACAGCTTTACAACAGTATATTATCTTAAAAGGCCAAAACACATATTAAGCAAACCTAGGGTGACAGTGGCAGGGAAAAAAAACTAAATGTAAGGGAGAAACCTTGAGAGGACCAAGACTCAAAAAGGGACTCCGCCTTGGGTGAAAAAGCAAGAGAACGTTATTAAACATATTATAATTAGAATCAAATCTGAGTGTCTGATACCAGTTTCTGATTAGAAACCTGTATTTAACCACTGTTTCTTACTTTATATTACATGTTTTTTGGCTGTTTACAACTGCTCTAACTTCTAAGGCACTATCAATAATTGTACTGTATATCTATATATGCAACATTTGTATTAGAATGCAAGCAGAAAATATAGGACATTTATGCAGTAATTAAACTGAAAAAAACAAACAAACAGAAAAAACAGCGTTTACAGGCTACTGTTTGGTGTGACATCCTCTTACGCTTTAGCAATAGCACCATCTGACACCATTAGGAAGCCAAGTTGACCCTTATACATTCTTGAGCTTGCTAAAAAATACAAACCTAACTGTGGCCTAAGACTTTTGCACAGTACTGTAGGGACCAGAGAATTGCCCCAAATGTTCATGATCTGTCAAGCTGCCATTTTTGGGCTCTCAGGTAAGTCAAAATTACCTAGGCTGTACATAGTAAGACAGTATCAGTTGTTCTGTATGCTGCCCTGGATACAACTGTCTCAGCCTAAAACCAACTTAGAAAATGTCATAAGCAGGTTTCCACCAGTAAAGTGTCTCAACACTACAGTCACTAGAACCTAATACAGAACATAAATCTCTAAGATAGTTGTTCTTGCTGACAAACAGCAAGAAACATTTAACATGATGAATTAAAATATTTGTAAGGCACCTTACATATACAACATGAAATGATCTGGTGTTTATCGTCGCTTATTACAGTAGTGGATTGTCTTAAGCACTAGTTAATTTAAAAGTAATAATGCTACTACTTCACAGTTGGAAAATGTAATTACCTAAACAGCTTCACTATGTTTAGAGACTACTGAAAGATTACTGATTCAATCGTGTAGACCTGCGGTCTTCCATTATCAGATTACTGAAGTGTAAGTATGAGCTGTATAAAACACATTAAGCTTATTAGGTCATAGATAATGGCATAGAAAAGGGTTTCAGTGCTGCTTTATTACGTAGTTTGAATATATTGACTAGAAAATAAGCTAACAGCTTTATAATGCGTAGACGTGTTGCTAAAAATGGTTACATAGTTTTTTCTGTAATTTGATTACTTAAATGTATGTAAACCTGGTTATCAAGTTATTTCCTAAATCAATTTTTTAGGCTATCTGAATCTATCATTTATCTATCATATTTTTATTTTCCTTATTTCAAGTAATCTTTAATTCTTTAGGAATAGTAAGAATGCATTATGATTAAAATGCATATAAAGAATTAAGAGACCACTCAATGAAAACAAGAAAAAGAAAAAGAAGAAATCCAAGTATCTACAGTACACTGTATTGCAACTATTCCATTTCAGTATCTGATGAACTCCATGTACACCTCATTCTATTTAACAAGGTAGTGATAAGGTGATCACCTGAACCAAATCTAATTGATTTAGCAATAGTACAAGACATGAAAGTTGTGATTGAAATATCAAACTTTTCCAAATTAGTATTGCTTTGATAAAAAAATGTAAATTTCAGTGGTCTCTTTTTCCAGAGGAATAGTCTCATAACTCACAAAAATCCAGTGCAACATTTCTAGGTGTAGATTGCATATACATACTTAGTATTCATCATAGGGTCTTGGACTCGGCCCATTAGTGAATTGGAGTTGGACTTGTTCTTTAAGACTTAAATAGAGCCTCTGCCATCCCATTTTAAACATAGTTATTTATTATGATGTGTTAAAATAATATTAAGTATCATAACAATAGTCATTTGTATTGCTTGCATGGATACTGTAACACTAGGCAACTTCTCAGTTTATATTTTTTTTAATTAAAAAAATATATATCCATAATCTAGCAGCAAGGGAATTTTTTAGCCAATCACAGGAAACAAGCTCCTCAAAATGTTCTAACTATAAAGACTATGATGTGAATTAAATTAATGTGCAAAACTTGTGCAAAGATCACCAGTGGAGAAGCAACAACATTAAACTTTGTTTGACACTTAAAGCTATACAAATAGTTTACATTGTAAACTATAAAGTTTTCTCCCAGAATACCACTTATGTTGCTAGTTTCTTTTTCTAGCTGATCTTTTTAAACAATTGTCTCAGTGGCTGTGATATTTTTTTCTACGAATACTGACTTTGTTATCCTGTTTATTTTGGCTGATAGCACAGTAAAACAAGCCCATTTGACATTATCTTGGATCTTGTTTGTCTTAACCTTGGACTTGATTCCGGACATGATTGTCAACACTTGAAGTTGATTTGTTACTTGCAACTTAGTGACTTGTTCCCACCTCTGCTATGGACGAAGAACATTTCACAATTATTATTTACCATACATCACTGTTTGCATGTAAGTTATTATTTCCACTTGGCTAACATCAGATTTTAAATAAAAAAAAATTAAAACCACTGGTGAAAATGCTTGTTTGGATCTTCATTTAAAAATAATTTACACTGCAAAAGGATAATGACCCCTAACACACCTCAAAACTAAAGATAATTAAGGTGTATTGAAGGAGTATTGATTTCCTTCACAGTAACCTGACCTAAACAGCAATGAGTATTCATGGGGACATCTGAATAATCCACAACCACTACGAAACAAGCCCCTAATCTATAAAATAAAATAGACTGAAAATCACAGGTGACCCACAGGAAGGTGCTGTGGTCCTAGTAAACAAAAACAGCTTGAACACAATAATGAGCACTGTATGTGGCCAAATAGTAAGGGCATTATTACAAAGCACCATCCCAATTGTGGAGCACTGCAGCATGTTGCCTGGATTTCCTGGTAAAGGATTGTACTACTCCTGAAAGCAGATGGGAACACAATGGAGAAGAATGCTGTGAGTATGTAGATGCTCCTCGAGCGCTGAATTCAGGTTAAGCAATTAAAAGGCAATCACACCAAATGCTACTGTTGTGTAGATAATACTTAAATTAAAGCTATGTCTTATCAACCTGATTCTACCTGTACATCTAGACAATTCTTTGGTCTTATCTACCCAAGTCATTTGGAAATGATCCTGAGTATGTCCCAGAATAGAAGACACCATGAACTCTAACCTCTAACTTTTAAAATGGTGGTACAGAACATTATTGTCTTTACCCATATTCAGACCCCCAGTATACCCACGCCACACTGAACTGTCCAAAGCTGAATCTGTTTCCATTTATTTTTTGGCTCCTGGTAGGGGTCACTGTTTCTGACACTCTCCTGAGCAATTATGGGTGAGTGTAAAGGAGAAAAAGAGGACAACGTAAGACCAGGCACTAGTCAAACCATGCTTTGTACCTCATACCCCCCAAGGCACGAGCTTGGCTCAACTGGATCCTCCTTGCAAGAGTAAAGGACAAGCATCAAGACTCTTCTCCGTCCTGGCACCACCTTCCATGGGTGGTGAAATGAATCTCCAGTGGATAGTCTGAATGGCTGAGTCTCTTGCTGTCTTCATTCAAAACTTAAGTGAAGACTGAAAATGCAACTGCATGTAACTAAAAAAAACTTTGCATGTGTGCTTTGTTGATTTACCTACATAAGATCCCCAACCAAATTAGTTGGGTTGTGACCATGGGTATATATATATATATATATATATATATAAAGAGAGAGAGAGAGAGAGAGAGAGAGAGATAGATAGATAGATAGATAGATAGATAGATAGATAGATAGATA
>JAVSBV010018179.1:0-12208 GCA_033117975.1 Parotocinclus spilosoma | reverse complement strand
GGTGTGATAAACCACAGGTATAGTATGTTTTAACAAAGGGGGGCAATCACTTTTTCACACAGGACCATGTAGGTTTGTTTTTGTTCTCCCTTAAAAATAAACACCTTCATTTACGAATTGCATTTTGCGTTTACTTGTGTTGTCTTTGACTACACTTTAAATTGGTTTGATGTTTCGAAACACTTAAGTGTGACAAACGTGCAAAAAAAACAGGAAATGAGGAAGGGGGCAAACACTTTTTCACACCACTGTATATGAACCGATAAAATGAGATTAGGCTGCATAGACTTTTAATCTTCTAAAACCATTTGCTTTATATTTAAATGTGACTACAGGAGCAGAATTTTCTAAACCTCAGCACAGAGTTCAAAGGGTTTGACCTGTGTATAGACAAAGGCACATTTGACGCCATCAGTCTGAACCCTGAAGACCGAGATGTGATGAAGCTGCAGTATGTTTCTTCATTGAGAAAAGCTCTGAAGGAGCAGGGTCACTTTGTCATCACCTCCTGCAACTGGACCAAAGAGCAACTGCTGCAAATCTTCAGCCCTGGTACAGTAGCTACACTGCACAGAATTTAAGCGCATACTCACACTGGGCAAACTGTACAGCGTTCAGGTGCGATTGACAATTGAAAACCACTGCCTTCCTTAATGAATACAAATATTATAGTTGTCAAGGTGCCCTAAACTAAACCAAAAAAAGGCACAAAGTATGGGATTACCCAATCACATATGAACAATCATGAAGTCTTTTGTGCTGTCTGAGAATGTAACATGATGATGATAGGGTGTCCAAATGTGTTGTTGGAAAGCCAGTGGAAAGTGTGGGGCAACTGGGCTCAGTGTAAGTACGCCCTAAATTGTAGTTGATCTGCGTTGCTGACTCTTACTTATAATGGCTTTGCCTGACCTACATGCCACAGCCTATAGAACTTCTTCATGACTTACTACATAAAAAACTTCTATTTAATGATTAAATTCTCACTCAATTTCCATACCTGCGTAATCCAAGTGAGAGTCAAGAGGAGAGCACAGGGCACAATTCTGGACAATAAAACAACCCATTGCGTCTACACACTGTCAGCTTACTTACACTGGGATACTTTAGAGATGCCAGGTGAAATTGGAGTAGTTGGAGTTGGAGAAATTTGAGTGCTGTGCTGTCTTTTTCCTCTGGATTTTATAGTTTTTAATCCATAAGCTTAGCCAGAGATCGATAATTCATATGATTTTCCAAAAATGATCAAGTAGCACTGCCGCTTTACAGCAAGAAGATCTTGTATTCAATCCCAGGGTACAACGGTCAGGGCATTTTCTGTGTGCATGTCCTCCCCATGTCTGTGTGTTAGATTAATTAATGACTTTAAATTGGCATTGACTTGAAGGTATATGTAATTAATCTTGACATTAAATAATCAAAAACAACAATATGTTGAAGTAACCAAATGAGAATAAATTGGGTAAAAAAGCAAGTTTTATGTAACATGCAGTGGTAACTGTTTCATGCTAACATTTGGAGCACAAAGACAGAGATCTGAGGGGAAAGCACATCAAACCTTTAGGTGTATATGCTACAAGAGCAGGAAAACACATCAGGTTCTTCTCCAACGAGCCAAAAATTATAAAATGAAATTAGCTCACTGGAACTGAACACCTGGAAAATAATCACCCATTCTGCCTTTTGTCAACAGTTTGAGCCAATAGTGGTGTGATGTTGCAAACGTTTTTGTAGAACAAACCTAATATTGGTCCTTCTTCTTCTTCTTCTTCTTCTTCTTCTTCTTATTATTATTATTATTATATTGAGTCTCATTTAAATGCCACAGACTGTTAACACATCTTATAATTGCTTCTCTCAGCGGGGTTCCACTCTGGTTCCATAAGTATAATTGTTAGTTTACTTTATTGAGACATTCATGTGTATTTTACAGGTTTTGAGCTGACACAGGAGCTGCCTACACCATGTTTCCAGTTTGGAGGAATGACTGGAAATAGTGTCACAGCTTTGGTGCTCAGAAAACACAGCTGACCTCTGTATTTGTGGAATAGTTTGAGTACAACTATGGAGTCAGTGCATTTTGTAAATGCTTTTTTATTTTATTGATTTTGTGTTTTTTCTAGTTATCCCTCCTTAATAAAAAACAGAAATGTAATGCCTCTTGTTTTCCACTTTTAGAGGAAGAATAATTACATTTAGCAGTTGCTTGCCATGAGTATATGGGGTAGGTGATACACGAGGCCCTTTCTCACAAAACTCCATGGTGACAGTGGTTGAAAAGATGCACAATTTAAAAAAAATATCAGATATAGTAAACATATAACAACATGGAAACAAAAATGTAAGTTATTCACCAGCGATCTTAATTCTCATACTAAATGCGCAGTACCACATGGGGGCAGTATTGACCAATGTGTGCACTTAGACCGGATTATAAACAGTAATGTTTACTTCTCAAATATTTAAGAAATTCCAAGTAAAGAGTGATTATAAAATTGTATTTTTGGGTCAAATTATTCAAACGTGTTTTAAAAATTTTCTGTTAACAGTGTTATGTATGATCTCAATTTACAAATTTTCTAAATGGTGTATAAATATTGATATGCAAAACATACTGGTCTACAAAATGTAAAAAAATTATCTGGTTCAAGAATAACATTGTTCATATTTCAATGGAAAACTTCGCTGCTAATTAAATGTCTCTGGTGGTTGTCCAGCAATAGTCTGCAAACATTGAAGGGTTCCATTTAAGTTGATAGCTTTTTTCCATAATCGCAAATTTCAGGTAAAATCCCTCACCATGCTCCTCACTGACTGCTCTGCACTTGGGGGCAAAGACGTCTATATGAGAAGTCTAAATGCATGAAATGAATATTTAAGTACACGTTACAGCCAAGTTCCTTATATACCTGAAGGAGATATTACACCACCTATTCAGAATTTTATGCTCTGGTGTTTCCAAGGCAATTTGTTACCATTACCTGGAATGTTGCCCATGCAGCAAACAGTGAAACTCCTCGTCTTGCAGAAGCAAACAAATCTGAGGACCAATGAAGAATCATTCCTTTATCTTTGCTTCACTCCACTTTGGCCATTTACTGGATGCTTCTGCATTTGTGTCAGTTGTCTTCACAGTTCTTCATAGGACCCAACTTGATATGCAGTGGTGGTAGCAGAATCTTCTTTGGTTACTGGATGAAATTTTTTTTTTTTTTGCCTTTGGCTACAAATAATGTTTAGGTGGCCAGTCTGTTTTCTTGTAGTGTTCTTCTCTTACTCAACTGTACCGTTCACATAGTAAGCAGCAATACTTTTTGTATTCACCCTGGAGACTGTGCACAAGGGCAACCACCTTTAAGTCACCACAGAGGCACCAGTGATGTTGCTCAGGTTATGCACCTCGCTAGGCATCGCTGAAGAGCTGAACAACAATACAAGTCACACGGTAAAAATTCTGGTTGGGTGACTGAGGGAGAATGTTTATTAAGGAATGCATCATCTAGCATGTATTGAAACGGTATTAGCCTGATGGCTACCATTATAATGGCACTCATTTACTAGATCGAAATGATAAGGCAATAATGATATGAGCTTGGAACAGCACTGCCAACCGAGAAAAATTGTGTATACTGTTTATGCAAATCCTGCTATGAAATAGCACTATTTGAGCTATTAGATCAAATGCATTTTTGTATATTAAATAGAAATTCCAGTGCAATCGTTTCATAATGAAAAACACTATACAATTATTAAGAAACTGATCTCATTCTACATGTTTATTGGAAGATGTCTTTTGAAGTAAAAAATTAAAGCACTACAATTGTAGCACTAAAATTGCCTGGATCAGATCTAGCAGTGCCTAGTCAGATAACTTTTTGCTTCTTTAATAACGCATACAATAGCAGTAGAAATGCAAGTTTTTGCTCTTCGACCTGAACCAGGGTAGTTCTCTTTTTCAGTGTGTTTTTATTAGGCTACCACAGTCAAAATGTAATATTAGTGAAGCTTCCTACTCCCTTGGCATATTATTTGTGTTGTATCCTTTTTAAATGTTAAGTCACATATGTGGTGCACTGCCAGTATTATGAACATGAACATAAAATCAATAATGGATCAATTAGTTGAACTGGATTGTGGCTAGAGTTTATCACAGGCCAGAAGTTATGTTTTTAACTAAATTGGGACATTAATTTGTCATTTCTGCTCTTTTTCTTAAACCGTACTGTTGAACCAAGGGAATGTAATTTTCACTTTTTTTAAGTTCAGTCAGCATTTCCACTTTAATAGCAGATTATGCACTTTAGTGCACATTTATGGAGATACATTTTAATGACATTTGGCAGTTTGCAATGTCTGTCTTTCTTTTTTTCCCTTTTTTTTAAAGACATGCTTGTGTCCATTATATACACCTGCCTTGATGCTTTTACAGAATTAAGAAGTGCAATTTTAAAGATCCTGGTTCTTGTGTTCTACCCGCTGAAATTAAAGTAACCTTTGAAAAAAAAAGAAGGAAATGTGGTTCCTGTTTCTTTTTCTATTGATTCCCACTGAATTCTGACTAATTAAAAAAAATCACCATAATTGCTCAGTGCTGAATCACAGAGCAATGCGAGTGCTTATTGAAATTCACCCCACTGAATTAGATCTATCCTAATAAGCCTTGCGGCACAACAGGAGCTGTAGTAGAGTAGAGAGATTTAAAAACTCAACAACTAAATATATCACATACTACATAGTCAGAGGTACACTTTAAAGCTAGCCCTTCTAAATGGTGATCTCTGTTATTTCAGCCAAACTCACAGCTAACAGGTTTATAATGTAATCATCCAGGCGTAGAATCTCCATATGTAAATTATTATTAATAATTAATGTCTTTGTCTGCATTGTTGAAGGTCTTGGATTAGCCCCAAATTTAAAACCATCAGACACCTTCAAGATTAATTGGAATATCAGCTGTAAGCCAAGATGTATTATACAGTGCCCAACCTCACCATGTTTCAAAAGTGCAGTGTAAAGCCCTCTCAGAAAACCAAAGGCAGAGTGAAGTTAGGTAATAGAACTTGGCATATAACCCAGATCTCTCTTTGGTGGAAATACATTAAACAACACAAGCGGGAACATAGTATTTATTTGCAGCCACCTCATTTTTACTATTAGATTACCGTACTTGACAGCAAGTGTAACCAGAGTGTCCTTTTCATACTTAATAGTGCATTGACAATTCATAAAAATAAAAATAAAATATTATTCAAAAACATAATTTGTGATAACATTGCTGGCTGTTTTAAGTTAATTGTTTCTACTTTTCAGCAAGAGTAGTGTATTAATACTTTTTCCTTTATGGACTTTAATCCAGTAATTAAATTTAACAATTCAAATGTGTGTAATGCAGCTTTAATTGATTATACATAAAATAGCAACTGTCACTGCCAACTTGACCCAAAAGAAAGAAATACTACTTAAACTGACACAAATGAGCATGTTTCTAGATCTGAAAATGAATTATATAAAAGTAAGTTCAGTGTTCTTATTGGTGTTCCTGAATCTTTTGAGGACCTAGAATACATAGTTAAAATCAAGTTCCTCTTAACTAAAGCCTGCCATAACACTATGGGCTATGTTCCAAGAAATAAGCACATAATATTCCAAGCTTACTCTCAAAGGTTGCTCGGCTGTGTAAGAAGCCCACAAAGGTTTCAAAAGGCCACTTGGACATCCAGTAATTCAGCTACAATAACCCACTGTAAGCTTGGTCAACTCGATGAATTGGGATTGCCAGAGCACACTACTGCATCGGACATTGCTTTTATTACTTTACAATCATGTTACTCTTAGTTTGCTCTGGTGTAGGCGAATTTCATTAGCACCTACATGAAAGGCTATCCTAGAAGATCTATGATTGTGGAGCTTCCTAAGGTTCCTTGTAATGCCTGCAACTGGCTCCAACGATACCTTTAACCATAAATGCTGGTGTCATTAAGGGGTAGCTAATTTCTTAAGACAGAATCACCTATAACTAGGTCCTTGAACAGACTGCTCAGTGGATGTTTTACAAAAAAAGGTTAACCTGTTTAAAACATGAACAGATCAAGTCTCTGTCTTGTAGACTAGTCTTAGGTTTTAAACTATACCACTCACAAAATGTTGAAAATTTCATTTTGAAATAACCCCCAATGAAATATCCCTTAATTTTTGTGAGAAGTGTTTGTTGCTGAACCATAGCCCACTTGCCCGTTTATCATTTTACAAAAAAATATCTTTTGGGCAATGTTTAGGATCACTGTTTAGGATATTCCCCAGTAATGTCAGATATTACATTTAAAGTATGATTCGTGCTGGGGTGAGGACCTTGCCTAAAACCTTTTTTTTTATGTGGATGCTTTTGCTACTAGCTCTGGCATCCTGTAAGTGGTGCATGGATACTTTGCAGTAAGTAAATTGAACTTTTTTTTTTAGTAGAGCAAGTAATTGTATTTTCTCAGTTTTCAGATTAAGTTGTTTTAATGCTTACTTAGTTAGAATGAATAAATAAATATGACAGTCCAACTACTTAAATGTATTTTTTTCAGTGACTCAACTTTCACAAATAAGAGCAGTGTCTGTACAGAGTAATGCTAATATTAACACAATAATATTTTTAAATCTAGTCTTACCTGTGTAATGAGTAAAACAGTAGTTACATATGTTTCACACCAAATTTAACTACTAGTTTAAAATATTTATTACAATTTTCTGTGTGTGTGTGTAATTTTTAAAATGCACTAATATAATATCACTGATAAGACAGTGACTAAGCATCTGCTGCACTGCTACCACAGCAACGGAGGAAGAGCAATAAAAAGGTGGCTTTGGGCTACAACACAGCGCCGCCTTTAAGTGGAAGGAATTCCTTCACATCTCTCAGGTTATTACACTGTCTCCTGCCAGCAGGAAAATGAAATGAATGACAAAGACCCTAAATGGCCTACATTTTGTTCTCTATCTGGAAACACAACAACACAAAAATTGGCAAAATGCAATGTTTGTGTCCTGGCCTTAAGTTTTGTATTTTATTTAGCTATTCATTTTGAATCAAGGAAAGAGATGCCAAAAAGGGTAATGTGTTCCAATTAGGTATATTAATTATGGTTGTAGTCATGGATTACTACATAAATTACAATTGTTTGCATCTTGTCGAATGTTTTAATGATTATAGTAGTAAACAAATTATGTTAATCAATGTGATTAATTATTCAGTAAAAAATAAGAATAAGTTGAAGTGTAGTTTTCTTATTTTCGGATGCTTTTGCGATACCAGGGGAATGGGTCTTAATAAAATCAAGTAGTCATTGAACAAACATGCAGGTGAGCCATGGTTTTTGCTCTCAGCTCAGTGACTAGACCAGTCAGTCGAAAATAATGTTTATTGTACTTTGTTAAAGACACGTTTAGTCTCTTAATCTGACTTTCATTACTCCCCCAAAAAAGGATGGAAGAACAAAAATATATCCTTAATTTAATGGTAAATAAATCCTATTGGTTTTATGATATTGTGTTTATGAGCACAAAAATGAGTTTGTAGCAATATACTGTAGATTAAATAGGAGTAATAAACCTTTATTACTCTAAACTTTCGTGGTTATCATCTTGTCTCATTTCTGCTACCTGTGCTCTTCTTGTGATATGCTCTTGTGGACTAAGTAATTATGCTCATTATTAATATATCAGATGTCCACTTACAGAAGGCATTGTCTAAAGTTTGGTAACATGTTTGGTTCATGCAGTCTTTTTCAGTGGTGGTTCAGCAGTTAATGTTTTGCATTCATTTAAGGGGTCTGAGTACAACTAGCTCAAGGGATAGTTAACTAGATACCTAGGGTGTTTGACTTTTAGATCTTTAGGCAAAGTTCTGCATCCTGGATTGGCATGGATACAGTCAAAGCTGCATTCTTGTTTACTCCTAAATTGGTTTTGAAAAAGTCATTGCTATATAGGCATTACTGTTGCGCTCTGATTCACCATCTCTTTTACTGGATACTACTATATGTATTTCCGGTTGGTTCAGTGTGTTAAATTAACTTCTGAGTTGCCTTTATTCATCCTTTCTATCTCTCAAAGCCAGTAATCTTATTATAAACAGTACCACCATGGTACTGTACAGCTAGACATATCAGTTGAATGGTATGCACTGGATCATCCACTGTTGAGCTCTATTTAGTGTCTGGTTGACAGTAACAAATCAATTAAATTGCCTTAATTGAATTTGCATACCAATTGCTGAGATAGTGTGTTGAAAGCTTGGCATTGAACATCCATAAGCTTGTCTCAACCATTCTCTATTACACATTCAAAGCATTCTAGACTTACGTGTTACATCCACATGTGGTCAAGTCATCTTTTGAGTAGGAAGGCATATACAGCACCAAATAGCATGTCACCTTACTCTGCCAGTGATGTCTTTATTGTTTTGTTCATGCTGTTCAGTTTTGGAATACTGAAGTTGACACTCAGCCTTTGTGGAGGCAAACTGAAATTACAAATAGTTAGTTATTGAACTAAATATAACAGCATTATGACATCTAGCCTTTCTGGTTCATTAAAATCCCTAATGTTTTTTTAATGCTAAAACATTTGCTTAAGTAATTTAACTTATGTACAAAACATGTTCTGCTACAGAAGCATTCCTGGAATCAGAATCTATAACTTTTTAAAGATAGTTCAGCTGGTTCTGGCAATCTGACAGTAGTTTTAATGTGGTAAATCAAATGATTTGATAATTACAATCCAGTTACTTGAACATAATTGTTAAATCCATCTGTGTTTGGGTAGTAGTTGACATCATAATCTTTATAGCTTTATTAATTAAAAAGATGATATGCAATTATCTGTGCACAGCTTGAAATGTTGTAATATATACTGTTATCTAGCTCTCATTGTTACCACTTACCTGAGAACAATAAATTAATTGCAACTCAGTTTAAATGGTGCATCATGAAATCCTCATACTGCTGATTGCAGGTGCATGTTAAATCAATCCTTCCACCCCTGGCCATGAGCGAAATCTGATGGCACTAATTACAACCCACTTAGCAGCTTACAGGAAGTTGTATTTCCATTAGTTAAATAGCAAGGATTTATCTGAAATCATTTCTGAAAGATATATGTCTTAAAAACATTATTATTTTAAAGCAGGTTTTATATGGCTGACTTAACAGTTTAGTCACAAATGGTCACACAAATAATGTGAGTATATTTATAACTGCATTTTGCTTTATTCAGTTACTATATACAGGACTGGAAACATTAAGAGGCCATTTTAAATCTTGAATCTGCATGATTGGCATCAATTCCTTTCCATTATCAAATGAATTCCAACACACACTCCTCATTTTACTTATTAAGCTATTGATTAGGTGATATGGTGATATTAGGTGATATATTGATTAGGATACATATGCCTTGTGATGGGAGAAACAAGGCTTTCTGAAGCTTTGAATAACTTGAACAACAAAATGATATAGTGTTTCAGAAAACTCCAAACTGCATGTCTTAGTGCCAGACTTCCCCTGTAAAAAAATGGAATGCAAATAATGGTTTGAATTTAAACAATGTTTTCTTTTTGTACATAAAGCATTTAAACACTATTGACTGTAATATGTTTACTTGTCAGGGGCAGCAAGGTACGGCCACCACCACTAGGGGCAGCGGCTATATAATGTTGTTGTGCTGGCTTCTTCTATTCTTAGGACACGTTCAAAGTAACACATGCACTGCTGCCTCTGACCATACAGAGCGGCAGAAGGCTGTGTATATTAGTGTAATGCTTGTGGATTACACTGCCCAGAAGCCATGGCACAGTCATGTGGTGTTAATGCGTTTGCCGATAACAAGTTGCGCTTAGCTGATACTTCATTCACTGACTAAATGTCAGTATAGTTAAATAGTATGAGATGCTGCTAGCAAATTGTGTGTGTGTGTATGCAGATGCACACACAAAAGAAAACAATATATTTATAAAAAAAAGAAACTATGAACTTAATCTAGGGATGTCATGAGAAGGTTTAAGAGAAAATATAAGTTAAGGGAATTAAAATAGAACAAGGTGAAGGAAGACATAGGAAAATAAATGACCTCTGAGGACAAAGTAGAGGTTTGAGAATGCCAGACAGACAAACCAAGTTGTTACAGGGAGCGTCTTAGAAGTAAATCCTCTGAGAGCAGAGAGCTTGTGGTAAGAACTAAAGAGTTCTGAAATCCAACGAATCATTAAGTTCTAAGTTGTGTTAATAAAGCAGGAAACCTAAAAACTCATTTGAGCATCAATGTCACGAGACGAGAGCGAGACTGACGGTGGCAGATGCAGCGTACAGTTCAGGTGGTTTATATTAAGCGAGGTCAAACAATCCGAAGTTGGTACACAGTGTGGCAAAACAGTATCCAAAACAGCGAGGCAAAAACAAGGTCGAACAATCTAAAGTCGGTACACGAAATGGCAAAACAGTATTCAAAATTGGAGCGGCAAAACACGAAGTCGAGGAATGGAAACAAGGTCGATAACAAGGTACGTATGGCGATGAAAATAGCACAGAGTATAACGCTTAGTAACCAGGAATGAACCAAGAGACTTAGCAACTACGGTGTGCTTGTGGAGTGTATAAGTATCGTCCATGAAATGAGTGTCAGGTGTGTCTAATGAGTGCTCAATCAGAATTCCGGTAAGTATGCGTGCGTGATAGGACGGGTATGGTCGCTGGCAATGCCCGTGGGTGTGACAATCAAGTTATGATCACTGACTACTGAAATTATGTTAATTTTTAAAGTTGTAAACACATTACAACCTCAAATCAGGAAAAAAACCCACTTTTATACTCATTACAATCCAGTAATCCAAAATGGTGGGGCAGTATGAAAAATGCAAATTTAAAAAAACAATGTGTCTTACATTGACTTTTATTTAATTGCAACATATTTTATGTTTGTCTATACAACAATTTCGAAAAAAGAATTTAAGTACAAATCAAAACAAAAAACAAATAAACAAAACAGGACAATGAAGTAATTATGTGATTTTAAACAGTTGATGTCAACACGTTGCCACAAAAGGCAAGAGCCTTTAAGAAGGCAAGATGGACAGAGGATCATGGGAAGAGAAAATCATCATCATCTCTGATCCCTCAGACGGCACTGCATCAAGAACCATCTATGTATAACTGTATAACCATCCATGTATAACTGACAGAAACACATGGTCAAGATATTACTTCGGCAAACCTTTATCAAGCACTACAGTATGGAGTTACATTCACAAATTCCACTTAAAACCGTACTGTTAAGAAAGTAACCCTTAATTACTGCTCACAAAAAGTAGGGTATATTTAATTATTGGATATTTCATTTTTAAGTATCCACTAATTTTTGTGAGCAGTACATTATGTCCAGAAGTGGCATTGGTTTTTCTGGGCTCAGAGGCAACTGGAACTGGCCATCACACAGTAGAAATGTGTATTTCAGTGAGGTGAATCAGCATTCAGATCTTTTTATGGGAAAAATGGATGGCATGTGATTTTAAACAAAGATTAAAAGTATCCTCCGGAGTGTTATCAGCAATACGTCCAAAAGGGAGGGTTCAGCCTAAACGCCAGAGGGCGAAGGTGAGCTCAGAAAGCCATGCCAGGGCACGTATAATTCAAACGCCTAGGCGGGTGGCCACTCTAGTCAGGGTGTGTCTCATTTCGAGATGGCAGCCGACTAGAGTGAGGGGCAAAAATAGCACACAAGGCGCCGAAGAAGAGGAAGGTGCACGTGTGGCGCGAAGAAGCCAAGCCGGGGCGCGTCCCATTCAGGGCGACCAGCCGACTGGAGTGAGGTTTGTTGAGTGCCAACGATGGAGGAGCGTGAGCTCAGGCGTGCGAGGAGCGCACGAGTATGGGACGGGAGACCCTCAAAGTGCCCCTAAAAATACTAAATTACCTCAGGGGTTCCCCCCGTACATGGCCATCAGCACTAAAAGCCCCCGGGCGATACCCACTATCTCTAACGGTGTGCGGAAGGAAGTGCGCAAGTTTAATACTGCATTTTCCATACTGTCCCAGCCTTTACTGATGTGGAGTTGTAGCTGTATACAGGCAATTAAACACAAAAGGGTGAAGTTCAAGTTCAAGTTCATTTATTTATATAGCGCCTTTTACAATGTAGCATTGTCTCAAAGCAGCTTCACAATATTACACTA
>JAVSBV010018168.1:0-12208 GCA_033117975.1 Parotocinclus spilosoma | reverse complement strand
GCCCAAATCATGGCAGAATTAAATGTGCACCTCAACTCTTCTGTTTCCACCAGAACTGTCCGTCGGGATCCACAGGGACAATATACACGGCCGGGCTGCTATAGCCAAACCTTTGTCTAAAACCAGGTTTTAGTTTCATTGTCTAACTCCTGTATGTGTTTCTTATTTCTCATTAGAGAGTTTCTAAAACAATTTATTAATGAGTGATGGTGTGTTTTTCTTTCTTTTAGGAAGTGGTAAACTCAGACAGAGCCGAGTTCAGAGTGTAGTGTCCAGCCAAGGCAGCATGGACTCAGACATGCTGGGTAAGAGATGTCACGTTCTGATGCACTGACTCTCAAATTTACATCTTAAGCATACACATTATGGTCGATTACGGGTTCTCAATGTATAACTTTGTGACTTAAATTCTGAGCACTTTGGAATTTTGGAAAGTTTGACGTTTTTTGCCATTGTAAAGTCGAATCACTAATATAAAAACCTGGAACTTTAAAAAGCCATACTACCAAAACAGAACCTAAATATAGTGCTGTAAAAAATGCGGCGTTTTTTACTACTGTCTCAAAGCAAACCAGATCTAACAGGACAGAAAAATAAGTAGAAGGCCCAGATACACAGCTGCACAAGAAGAGTCAATTTAATCAGTTGCTACTTTTTTGGGTAGTATAAGCAAATGCAGTGTGATTAGCACCAGAAAAAATACCTAAAAACTATCGCCTGATTGTACTGACATTACATGGTCAAAGAAAAAGGAAACTGGAAAAGGAATGTGAAAGGTTAAAATAAAGAAAAGTATAGAGCATTGGACAGTGGGGGTTGAGTGTGCACTAGAATTTAAATATATGCAGATACTCACAGGTAGAAGGTAGAGGATTCATTGTTGAGCGTAGTTTCATAAATATAATACATTGTGATGGCGTGTGTGTGTGTCTGTGTGTGTAGGTTACGATGGAGGCAGCAGCGACTCCGAGTGTGATGAACCCACAATGGATGATCAGGACACCCACAGTCCTCTCATGCCCGATTTCTGGCTTATCATCCAAATCCAAATGGACAGACTGCAGGTTTTTTCACACTCCAGGTTTGCACTGATGGTTTAACACCCTCTATTGCAAACCCTTCTATTCTACTATTGTCCTGGTAATTTATATATGTTTTCTTTATTTTATCAGAAGTTTTATTGGCATCAAAGAGGGATGGACAGGAGATGAGGAAGAGGAGGAAATCCCAGAATACCTTCGTCTCCATCAGCTCATTGTTGAGGAGATTGGGAAAATCTGTAGAAGAGTCAATCAGGTAATTGGCTAGTGGTTTGTGTTGTGGGTTAAGATAGTAAATCACTACATATATAAGCGACAAATTGGATCACAAGTGTTTAGATGGTATAGTATCTCACTTTTGTGTTCTCAACAGCGTCTTTTGCTTCAAGACCTCCATGATAGCCATGTGTGTAACTCCCTTTTGGTGGCTGAAAGTGAAGAGGACATCTGGAAAAATGAGTCTCTTTACAGGCAAAGAATGGCCAACTCAGATGGTAAAGCGTTCAGCAAATTTAGCACACAATACACAATGTATTTTACCATATCATATTCATTAGTACTCTGTTCTTTCATTCCTGCATTATTTTCCTTTCATCTCTTGTATAGACTATAATGCAGATGAGAGCTACCAGCCAAGAGATTATTTGGCTGCTACTATGCACTTCATGCCCGGTCACTTTGCCTGTGATGTGGTTTGGAACACCATCATCCAAATCCACCCTCGATTAAAGATGGGACCTAATATGGGAGTGGCCCGAGGTAAGTAACAAACCCAAACTCTGTTAACTAGTAATCCAGATGACATGCCATACAAACGTTGAGTAAATTACCTGTGAATACACAATAAGGACCTTTATTATTGTACAAGTACAAGATCCATAGTGCTCTTCTCTACAGTTACCTATTAGAACAAGAAAGTAAGGAGAATAAGTCTGTAATACTAAATACGAATAAAAATGTACGTGTTTAATAATAATAATAAAGTTAGGATGTTGTGTAAAACATAAATAAATAAAAACAGAATACGATGATTTGCGAATCAATTTCACTCTATATTTAATTGAATACTCTACAAAGAAAAGATATTTAATGTTCAAATGGAAATAGAAAATATTTACTCATCACCTTTCCATTTAACAACAATCAATAAGTGTTTGGGATCTGAAGACACTAAGGCCAGACTTTTTTTATTGCTTGTTTCGCGGATCCGCCCACGATCATATTTGTAGAATACAAAAAATAATATACATATTTTTTGTATTTCTCAGATCTGCCACAGCACCAATGGTTGAAATAAACAAAAAAAAAATATATATATTTTTTTAGCTTTCTCCACCCTCGGGTGGAGTGGAGAGCCAACGCTTTTCTGCTGTTCATTTATTTTTTTTCCAGATTCACTTTAATTTAATTGTAGGTTAAATACATTTTATTTTTAAATAAAAATGTATTTTTATTTCTTCCTCCTTCCTTGTACTGATTCCAAATAGTCCTCGAGAAATTGAAAAGTGCTGAATTGTTTTTATAATTTATTATTATTTTCCTCAGTAGATTCTTAAGTAGGGACATCCGAGGAACAAGCAATTAAAAAAGTCTGGCCTAACTTGCATATAAAATCTGGAAACTGCAAAATGCAACATGTGAATTCAAGGTTTTTAAAAACATTTTAAGGATCTACAGAAACCCTGTACGTACGACTATTTATTGGTTCGGACAGCGTCTATACACTATATTTACAAAAGCATAGTCTACATGAATAAATATTGCCTTGATATGACACCCGTCTAGCACTTGATAATGATTCCCTGACCAGTCTCTTCTACCCCAGCACACACAGCAGAACTTTCAGGCTGATTTGTCAAGATTGTTCTTGAAAAAATGTGGTACCTTTCGTTGTGCTGTGAATTGGACTCCTCTCGTTATTCCACTTTGGCTTGGAACGCTTCTTCTCTTCCTCACTGTCTGATTGTGAGGAACCATACGAGCTGCTATGCTCATCCAACGAGAGCTCACTGCCTGAATCGGAGTCTGTGCATTTTAGACATATATGCAACACGGGTTTAAAGGGAAAGGTTTTTATCATTATTGCAACTAACACACAGATCCCGATATGGTTGATTTGTCTTGTGTATACATAAACAAAATGACAAAATGAATCTTTCCATACCTTCCCTCCTCTTGCTTTTTCTGAAGGTTAAAGATGAGCTTCCGTCATTTACCTGTGGTTTCCTGCCACTTCTGGACGAACTGCGCTTCTGCTCACCTCTACGAAGCACACGGGACGTGAGGGATCATAATTCAATCACATTTTTCTTAATAAAAATACACCACAAGCATTTGAGAGGATGTAGTTTGATATATCATAAACCTAAACGTGAAATTGAATGAAGTGTATCGTTTATTCAATTAACCGTATACATACATATTGGATCTCAATAGCAAAGGCATTTATTAAAATAACAATCCGTTATTTTAGAACAAACAATATTAATACAATGTATAACAATTATTTATACTACATTATACTTCAGTTCTGACTTATTTTTTATGCACAGTTGTGCCCCTATGGCTGATCAGTAAGCAGAGGGGTACTGTGCCACTTTAAATTCGGTGTGCCCCAGTAGGCAAGCAATCTACAAAAACCCAACCCTTACTCCTTAATCGCTTGGACTGTAAGACTTTACCATATAATAGCAATTAGACTTTTTAAAAAAGTTATTTATGCTTAAATATTAACACAAAAATGGACAGCCGTTTTTCATTCTTTCCTATGCTGATCCCATTTACAGAGCAAAAAACAACTATAAAGTGAAATTTTAGCTACATGATTGATCTCACAAATCATACAATAGCGCTAAACAGACACTGTGCAATAGTGTACAGCTACTCCCTTATTAACATATCCTACATTTGAACATGCAGACAGCAGGGACCCTGCAAATTAGCAAATGACTGACACCCCATAAATATCGATAATGAACATTTTAAAATGTCCTACATTATTGACTCTGTTCATATCAAACACACATCCAGGCTTCTGTAACTCACAGAACATTTTCTTATGCTGATTTGGCAGCTGAAGCGAGAATGCTGCAGCCTGTCTTAAAACAGCAGGAGAAATACGTAAAATTATCTAAATATTGCATCTTTAAATTCCTGTTAAATTCTGTTTTTTATTTGTGAAAAAACATTGTAACAAATTCAGCAAATAAAATCAAAGAGTGAGACACTGACTGCTTTCTATGTGGAAGGATACAGATACACTAAGGTAATATACAACATATTACAGCAGTAAAGCTTATTATTATAAGAATATAAATACAATAAGATGTGGTCTGAAATATATATATAAACTACAATGAGATGAGCTATAATATGAGAATATATATATATATATATATAGCAAGTAGTATTCATAACATAACATAATATTATATTCAGATATGTTTACCTAAAAGGGTTTCAAGGCTTCATAGTATCTGTTTTTGGTATTAAAAATAGTTTAGAATTTTAACATTTTACAGAGTATCAGACTGAAGTACAAATCCTCATTACCATGACAACACTGCTTCAGTGCACATAGTTATCTAAGTCCTGTGATGTCTGGGATAGGCCCTGGCCCCCAACCCCCACACTGGCCCTGAATAGGATAAGTGAGACTTAAACACATCACATTATAATGATATGGTCATATTGTAGTTGTTATGGTAACATTTGTCCAGAGTACATAGATTAACTACACGCTGAATTTTGCCATTACTGAAATTACATAGAAAATGACATCATCTCACCTGTCCTTGTGAAAATAACCTCATAAAATAGACTCGATAATACATAAATGATACATTTGGGTACACGCTGTGCTTATAACAAACCTACAGTGCATGTAAAGTTTGACAACGTCGATTGCAGCTCAACTCTAACCTAAAGGTGCAGTTATTTCCCTTTATTGGTTCCCAAAGTAAACATATAATAATTATGGTCCTCCAACTGCTCTTTTGCAACAGATCACGGGCTCACATAAGGTTAGCTGAGGATCAGCAGACATATATCAGAAGTTACTGGTGTCAATTAACATTTATGAGAAAACATTAAGGGACTGCCTATGAATATTAATGGGTCACAGGAGGTTATGAAAGCTGGCTGAGAGGCAGAGATAAACACTAAAACAATGAATACATGTAATGAAACCACAGGTCAGAAAGTGAAGTTCTGTGCTTGTTGAAGAAAACTAATTTCTAAGGCTATGTGAATATTTATAATATCATGATTATTAACATTAGACTCACTTTACCAGGGTACGTGCCCCAGGAAAATGTTGCTATGCCCCACTAAAATCACAGTGCTAAAAAGTTAATTTTATCCTGGATTGCGGAGCAGAACAAGGACATGCCATGTAACTTCACTGCAGGGACTACACCTCCCATAATGCTGCAGCATCTTTCCAAAAGCTTGACTGGATAACAATTTCAGTCAGAGCCAGTTTCTTTTTTTCATCACCCAGCAGTAATGGACATCTGCAAATATTTATAAGAAAGTCAGCCACACTGCAGGCAAAATAGTGATAACCGACTGTGGTAGCCTAGCGGTTAAGGTACTGGACTTTGGACCTAATGGTTCCATCCAATATCCTACCGCTGCCAAGCTGCCACAGTTGAGTCCTTAAGCAAGGTCCTTAACCCACAATTGCTTGAATTGTAAGACTGCATAAGTTGTAAGTTGCTCTGGATAAGGGTGTCTGCTAAATGCCGTAAATGTATTAGACCACCAAAACATTCATTTTAATCTATTTAGTGTTTAACATTTTATGTAATGTTGCCTATGACTTATTTGCAAGCCAATGAGTACAGCTGTGCCCCTTTAAATTGTATGTGTGCCCAAGTAGCAAGTAGTAACAAACAGTTAGAAATGCCTTAACATAACAAATCCAGATCAAAATTTGCATCCAGGTAACCAGAAATCTGGATATATTTCTTTTTTGTGAAACATCATCAACATTCGGCATCATCAAGTTTAACATGCTATAAAATCAGTAGAGCTTATATTACCTGAATGTGTAGGAGATGTAACTGCTGCCCTGGCTTTTGCCTGATTTGGCAGAGTTCTCCAGAGACACTGTGGACTCTCTGACTGTTGTGCGGTACAGACCTCCATCGTCTGTGTATGCGTTTCCATTGAGAGAGCGCTAGTCAGAAAAATAATACGATTTGATCATTCTTACAAACAAATACACATAATGTAATGGTTGTCCAATAAAATTATCCAGCATGATCCCCATTGGTGGAATTCATGCAAAGTACCGATACTTTAAGTACCACTAAAAGTTTTACAAACATTTTGAACAACCATAAAAACTGAAGGGTTATTGGGGTGCTAGTCCATCATTCTGTAAGGTATTTACATAATTATCTAAAAGTGTAGATAAGTAGAGTTTCCATAGGAGGTTTTTAGTGTTGACTTACAGTGAGCAGAGTGGTGTGAGTGGCACTGGATTCCACTGCTGGTAACTTCTTCCCACTGCCAAAGACACTCTTTAGTTTCATTCTCACATCTCTGTTGAGGATGCAGTGGAAAACAAAGATGCAAATACCCTGCAAGAGTAAGCAAGACCAACCTCTCTGTAGTGAACTCAGTATTTCTATGGATATCCTAGTAAAATCAGAAATTGCTTTACATAAAAATGTATGCAGACTTTGTTTTTTAGAACCTTTTGGTAGATGTTTATATGGTGTAATAAAGTACAAATATGAGCATTCTATATGCTTTTTAAAATTTTATTGACAAATACATCCATTTATGCAAAGACTTAACCTAACAATTCAACTTGGCATGCTAGATATCAGCTTCAGGGCAAAATCTTGAATCATGGCAAACTGAAAAGCACTACTACTCTTTTAAATCGGCATGACAGAGTGATTTTAGCTGACAAGATTATAATCTCTGAAATGATGTTAGCAGGTCATTGTAGGGATGAAATTCAGTGGCTGGAATGCAGTAATTTTTGGTGAGAATATAATTTTCTTGGCAGGAAATGACATCATCTGATCCCTCTTCACAATCTAAAGTTAATACATAGTGCCAACATAAAAACAGAAGCAGCAAACTTTATGAAAACCAAAATTTGTACCATTCTCAAAACGTTTGGCGACAACTGTTTAGTTCACAACTGTTTAATTACAACTTAATTTAGAGTAATCAAATAACATAATATGGATGCCTTTAAACCGTGGGAGGAAATCTGAGTGCCCAGAGAAAAACCACCCTGGGATTGAACCCACAACATTCATGCTGTGAGGCAGCAGTGCTATCCATAAGACATAAGACACCCTCAAGCAATTGTGAATTAAGGGCCTTGCCTTGGACTGACCTGTCCACCTTATCCACCACACCACCACAAACTCCAGTCTATATCATTGAAAGGTTTCTTAAGCCCATAGGCATGTGTTGAGCTGTGTACTACCTGTAGGCAGGTGAGGATGGCGAATAGATAGTGGAAAGTGAGCACTTCACTGTTTACAGCCATCAGACCGAGTAACCAGGTGGCACTGATAAGCAGAAGCAGCAGGAAAGCCACACGCAGAGCAGAGCTAGAAACAAAAAAACCAAAAATTAAAAATACAGTTTATAGAAGTTAATATTATTAACTACAGTAGTAGGCCCAGGTGAGAAAGGAATTCATGTATAGACACTTACATTGCTCCTGACTTTTCAAATGTCCGTTGTCTACGGCTGCAAGAGGCCTTTGCTGCCAGCAGAAATATTACAATGTTTATCTGAAAAATGAGAATGTTGTTTACTAGTTATGAAACAACAGTGAGAATGTATGAAAGGAGAGGTCCAACAGTTTATTCTAACATGACCACAACAATGCCACAGTCCTTGCTAAGGCTGCAAAATTGTTTCTTTAACTATCTCAAAAGCATCCCTTGTAATCTCTTATTACCTAGCAGTCTTGAGTTATCTAACAAATTTTTACCTGAGCATGTTTGATCATAGCAAAAACATATAAATGCAGATTACTAATTACAGGTGCTTATTTCAGTGGTTTGGTTTCAAACATTCTCACAGGTTCTTGGTAGAACTAAGGTCCATGTTGAAGTTGGTGGGTGCAAAATTCTGTTACTTTTAATGCATGCCCTTTCGCCATACCAAACAAGATGACATTGTTTTGCCTCTCTGTGATCCTTCCAGCCCATTTTACTAAACATATCATTTGCTTTACTTCATATGCACCTCACACAAATCTTTACCTTAACAGTAGTCTGGTTTTATGCTACATTTATTTAGGTGCATAACCTACTGACAGTGAACCATAAGGCACTGATATTAATGACTACACTGTTAGAAGTTAAAAATGTATTTCCTTAAACTCATGCACACACGCACACACACTAACCACTATGACAAAGATGATGGGTCCAGTGATGCTCCAAATAAGAGTGTCATGAACAGAGAGCCAGCAGAAGTCTGGATTCCCATATCCTTGAGGTTCCAGTCCCACAGCCAGGCCTGAGAAAGGGATGTGTGATTGAGAAAGAGAACAAGCAATAGAAATTAAAAGCCAAACAGAGAACATAATAAAAGTAATAATCTGGATGGATCTATTGTAAAAAGGATCTGATATATTTGTAAATAAAACTATGCCTGAAACATAAAGCATGCCTTTATGCCTTGCTGCCAATGCTGTTTCATGAGTCAGTGTTTTAGTTAAAGGCAGTGGGCATGACGTTGCAGAAATAACGCCAGCTACTCTAATACCTAATCAAATCTACACCCTGTGTTGTGGGTGATAATAAGAGTACTGGTGCAAATAAAAACGCAAATTCAGATCTTAAACAAAGCATACGTTCAAGCTGCAAGGACACAAATGCTGTGAAAAATTTCTAGGCAAATGCTTAGCAACATACTGGTATGCTAAACTACTCAATGCACTTCAAGCACCTATTAAGTGATGTAAGATTTTATGCTTCTTAAAAAGTAAAAAAACAGAAAACCAATGTGGTACTGTTAAATTGATGTTAAGGCAACAAAGATATCTGCTGTTTAACCTTAGTAATTAGGACATGCAGCAACCTTTCTTCTTCTTTGTTTCACTGCATCAGAGCAAGTGATTGAATGCTCTTAAAAAATAAAGAAATATCCAACTATCAATCAAGTCTAACCTACTGTAAAATCTTAATTTGGTAAGTCTGTCTTGGCAGAGACCGGACAATTTTCAGTTGTGTACAATACTGCAGCAGTAGAATGCATTCGCACACAGTTCTCACATCAGCTTGATAAAGTCAATAACCATGTGCTGTACCTGTAATAATGGCAGGAAAGCCCCAACCAGTGGCATAGTAGAACCTCATGTGGCCATGGTTTATATTGCGCATCTCAGTCAGCATACGGTAGATATGAAGCCCCTCCACAAACATCCAGGCAAATGTACACATATAGGAGTAATGCAGCAGAATGGCCACTACTGTACACACAAACTACACAAAGAGAATCCAAACAGTTTAGGAAATAGTGGTGCAATATCTACATGAATGTGACTCCTGCATGGTTTCTGACACTTACCGGATTGGCTGTTTGGTTGATACCAGTGAGAAAGATCAGTTCAGAAAGGAATATGGCTGCCACTAGGTTCTTATGGATGCTGTGCAAGTTGGAGTGTAGCTTGCGCAGAATTGCCAGTAGGAGGAAAGTGATGAGGAGAGCCACAAGAGAAGAGGAGACTGTGGTGTAGGTGACCACTTTTAAGGGCATGACATCTCCATGCTAAAAACATAAGGATTTAGGAAGGAAAGGCAGTACAGAAGATTTCACATAAAAGGTATTTGCATTTAGGCAGACATTCTTATATCATGCTACATATACATATATTTAAACATCATTTACAGTAGCAAACAACAATGCAAAAGTAAACCCTTCAATGACAGTGTAGGTGGGTCAGAATGCAAGTTCAGTAAGTTTGGGAGGTAAGTAAGTGAGGGATCACCACATTTTGTTTATGTCTCAGTATTAATGCCAGATTTTTAAAATAATTAATACTGTATATATATAATATATTTACTTCAAAGCCATTTTCCTGAAGAAATGCAGAGGAGTTACAGTGTTACCAAGGCTGAGAAAGCTTATCTCCAATTAACCAATGCAACATGACATAAATAAGGAAATTTAGACACTCAGAGGGTCTGACACATCAAATACGCAAACCAAAACTTTTGGTGGTGCCTCGGTCCTGGCAGACTAGTCTGGTCATGTCTGATTGAGAGAAGGTTGGACATGGGTACTTTTCGCAGAGGAAGCAACTGACATTGGCCTACAGGAATGGAAATTGGAAGTGGTCAGAGGATGCAGGAAGTTATGGTCATCTCTGGCCTACAGTTACATGTGCCATTTAGAACTAGAGCTTTTATATTCATTTAAAGCTTGTTTTTTCAGTTTGTTGAAATGCTGATGCGCTTTGGCTTACTTTAAATCTTGCTTGGGACAATCATGCAGGTTTCTTATTAATGCTTCGACACATTTGCTTGAGCTTGGGGCCCCAGAGATCTGTTGGTTTGTATGCAGGGTAATGAAGAATGCTTGGTTATGAATTACATCCTCATGTTTACCTCTCTTTTAGATATATCCATGAGAACAGCAAAGCTGGTCAGCTGGTTACAATGGCATCCGATGTGTGTGGCATTCCTGAAGACCAGCTCACAGCCTTTAGAAGACCAGGAGCCAGAGTTACTCCCCCTGCACCAGAGCATGCATCTCAGTCACATTATTTGTGTAAAATAGCAATTAGACATTGTTTACACCAAGCTGTTTCAGCTTTCTTGACTATCATATTATGCTTAAACTGGAATTTACATAAAATGTCAAACAAGCCCAATGGTAGCCCAAAAATGTTTGGTTGACTACACAACTGCAATCAGAATTCCATGACGTGCAGCAGGACACACTCACGGGATGGAGTGGTTCCAGTGGACACACACAGGCTTGGTTCTGTCCTGAGCCTCCAGAAGTCTGAACATCACGGTGACAGGTGTCTGCAACAGAGTGGTGAGACCTTCACCCTCTTGGTGTGCCACCACACTCACAACAGGACTGTTAATGACTGGACGAGTAGGCAGCCTGTAAAAATAATACAGTTAAACTCCAGTATCTTGCTAAAACACATTGGGTATGTTAATCCCCTCCCACTATGCAAACTCTTAACCCCCTATAATAAATGGGAAAATTAAATGATAGGTAAAGGTACGTGGAAATATCTATAATGTCCATAAAGCTTATGTCCATGAAAATGTTTTTTTCTGCAGGGCCCACACAGGGGCGTAGCACCAAATTCTGGGCCCTAAGCAGTGCTCATGTCCCCCCCCCCACCCCATTACTACAAAGTTAGGCTATTTGCCTAATAATAAATGATTTAAAACATTTTAAATAATTACATTTTCGAATGAGTATACTATTGCAATGGTATGGTAGGCTTTACAATTTTTAGAGTTTATCTCAGATTACAGATAAGGCATCATGTTATTTCTAGTTGTTTTTTATGCAGTTTTTAGCACTGACTATCACTGTGATATTAAAGCGTTGCATTACCAAAGGAGTTTATTTAATGTAGGATATATTCTTTCACTTTTGGGCTCACCTTTTTGGAAAAGAAGTTTGTTGGCAGTTGCTTTCCCTAATTTCTTTTTGTAATTTCTTATCTCTTTCCTATCTTTTCTTTTCTGAAAACCTGACTTTCTTGGGTAGAATCTCTTCCATACCATGGATGCAATGTGCACTGCCTCTCTCTTTCTCTGTTATCTTTTCTCTGCACACCCCTCACAATTTACTCCCACATTCCAAAGACAAGCATTAGATCAACTGGCATTTTGAAATTGTTCTGTGTGTGTGCATATGTACTAGTCTTTTCTTGTTCACTGTGCTGCCAGTTAGGCCCTGGTTCTTTATGACCCCGAATTGGATTACAGTCGATTCTGATTAAAAGGACCACCGATTAATGGGACCAGCCGCTTATTTGGACCAAATCCTAAAGTACAGAAACAAATCCTATTATATACGTGTATTTGCTTATTTGGACCAAAATTCCGCTTAATCGGACCAAAAAATGTGAGAGCGAATAAGAAAAAGAAGCCACAAGTCGCCACTTAGCCACTGCAAAAGCAGATCAGCGAGATATGGGAGGA
>JAVSBV010018157.1:0-12208 GCA_033117975.1 Parotocinclus spilosoma | reverse complement strand
GGAAAACACAAAATTGTCTAGGTGACCCCAAACTTTTGAACGGTAGTGTATATATATATATATATATATATATATAACTCTAAGCACTTTGCACTTAACTAAATGTTGTAGCAGCATTTTCAGTAAATACAAATGTGCAATTTTGCTATTGTTTGCTAATTGTAGCAAACACAAAACACTGTTGAAAACCTTAAAATATGAATTGTGTAAAACTCATTCAAAAGGAAAATGGCTCAATAGCCACCTTTTTAGATACACCTCAGTTATTGAAATCATTATTTGAAAATTTGATCAATATTAACATGGCAACATCAAACAGTTGCTGCAGACTTGTCAACCCATTTGTGATGAAAATCTTCTGTTCCACCATATCCCAAAAGTATTCTGTTGGATTGAGATCTGGTGACTGTGGAGGCTATTCAAGTACAGCAAACACATGCCATGTTCAAGAAACCAGTTTGAAATGATTTGTGACACGATGTCTGGCATTTAATTGGTATTAAGAAGCCCAAACTGTGCCAAGAAAATATCCCCCACACCATTACACCACCACCTGCCTAGAGCATCAAAATGAGACAGGGGTTCTGCCAAATTCTGACCTACTCTCAAATTCTACCAGCACAAACCGAGACTCATAAGATCAAGCTAAATTTTTCCAATCTCCTATTGTCCTATTTTTGAGTCCATGTGAATTGTAGCCTCACTTGCCTGTTCTTAGATGGGATCAAAAACCTTTAAAATTATTTCAGATAGCCATGATGCAATACAATGCACCAGCTTATTATTATTTGTTAGCGTGCTATTTACTGTGAACTTTGATTGTTCTTGCCTCGTATTTTGTCTTAAAACATTTGGTAATAGTGCTCTGTGCTATAGGGGATTGTCAAGGTTATATATCATTGTGGGGACCAATTATATCATTGTGGAGTGTACAATTACTGCAGGATATATATGTAAAATCCTTGCAGTGGTAGGGAGTCAAGCGTGTGTCTGTGTGTGAGTGTGTGTGTATGGACAGTTGCCATGTATGGAATGTGAAAGCGTCATGCTTCTTTTGTACAATTAACTCAGTTTCTTCTGGTCCTTTGTGTGAAGGAAATGCAAACACAAAGCTATCATGCTGTAGAATCCAACTTGCATGCAGTACTTAAAGGCTGTAGATGCTAAAAGCTAAAAAGTGATAAATAAATAAAAGCCACATTGAAATGGGAACCAGCAGCAAGGTCTTTGTCAGGCATAGTGAGGGGTTGTCATGGCAATGCGGACGATGCATTTATGTGGAGCTTGCGAGGATGTTTCTCTGCAAAAACAGCACACTTTTGAGTAGTACTGCAGCGTTACCACTTTCATTCATTTCAGACTGTAAGGCTTCTTTTAAATAAACAAAAATAAGAATCTAAATCAATGCTGATTAAACCAAATCTTTAGAGTAGATACATCATGAAGTTACTCTTATGTAAGTGTGAAACAACATGTTGAAATTGAAATTGTATTTCAGTTATTTCGGACGCCCATTTTCTTCAGACTAAATCATATTGGGGAAAAGCTTTGATACTTAAAACCATATAATGTGTCAAGTTTTACCAGAATAATTATTCATTTTCAAACAAGGACAAACAATGGATCAGTTGAGGACCATTGGTTTTCAGTTAAGACCATGCCAGAGTAAATGTCCAACATTTTATTTAAATGAAAAAAAACCCCAACAACAATCGTAGTTATGTAAAGTTTGTCATCATGTTTAGGTATTTAAAAACAAACCAATTAAAATATAATCAGTTTCTCTCGTAGTTGTTTATAAATCGACCAAATAAGAAATCTCTCTCTCTCCCCTCTACCTTTACCCCTCCCCCTCTATGTTGTTTGAAATACTTTAAAGAAATGAAAAATAAACAATTTAGTACCAATAGTATGTTTTGAGATACACTATAGAAATCATATGGTAAAGTCACTTTCATGCGATATACTAACTGACAGCTGTCAAAGAAGATCTTTACACTTTACAGGTTTGGTGTAGATCAATGCATTTTAAACCCTCTTAAAACAGGACACACAAACATTACACAATTAATCACAATCAGGTCAACAGGTAGAGATGGCTAAAGTACTTGAGAAGCAATGAAGGAATCATCACGTTTAAATAACTATAAAATCCTCTAACCTGGCCATGTAAAGCTGTCTGATGAATTGTATGTTGAGGGAATTTCTCTGAGGAGCAGTACTTACTACGAATTACCTGGTTGCCAAGCAACGGACGTAGGCATGCCTCATACTATAAAAAAGAGTGAGACGGTGGATTACTCCTCCGCGGTGCTAACATGGGCTTTACTGATTCAATATCATTAATTATTTATGAGCTAGGCTATGAGAGGGTGCAGAAGGGCAGGGGGTGGGGGGCAAAGAAAAACTCTTGGTGGTGAGCATGACTTTTGTGCCGGTGAGCATGTACGGTTGTTCTAGATTTAAACATGATCCTATTATATACATTATTTAGTTGATTATATAGGCAAAGTATATATTTTAAGACTAGTTTGATTTGGGGTGTATAGAGAACCGCATACATAAGCATTATTAGAAAAAAACAGAGCTGCACAAAGTAAAGTACCTGATTTGGATTACAGTCTGTACCCACTAGTGAATTCGTTTACATAATTACTTCATAAATTAAATATTTACTTAGATACTGATTTAAGCTATTAGTAGATATGGTTATTACCTGAACATTTGTGAATTATTTTCTTTTACAATTACATACAAATGGTATCTAGATGATCTGAAGATTTTAATTAATTACTTTATGTGAAATGTCTGGCCAACACACAAATCATCTGTATGCAGTGTTAACAAATCTACCACCAGAATTAAATAATTCACTCGTCCAATCCTATTTAATCCCCCCTTTCACACATGGATTCTATTGAAATAAAGATATGATGCACGAGGTGATAACCAGTGTTTTTTGTAAAGTTGGTTAGATATTATTTATTTTGTTTAGTATGCAACATTGGGAAGTTAATGGTAGCCTGTATTTTTATTTTATTTTATAGTCATCCTTCCAAAGTCAAGTAGACTTACAGTCTTAGTAAATTATCACTTAAGTGTCTGCTGACAAAACACTGCAATTATTCTAATTGTGTATAACGAACTCTAGGCAAAAACAAAATTATTTCTTCTGGCACACCTTTCAGACAGTTTGTTATGGAGGTGGCATTGAATTGTAGATTTATTAACTTGACTAGGTGAACCTAAAAAAGCAAAAGTGATTCCTGGAGAAATGCCTCTTTTTCTCTCTCTATCACTCGCAGCGTCTGTTGGACAAAGTACTCAACATAACAACTATACATTAAAACATTTTATTACGGCTCTCATAGTTTAGTTGTTGGGTATGTTTTAATGGTTGCTTGGTAGGTAGCACTGTACCCTCACAGCAAGAAGAAGTCTGTATGTCTTCCCCTGTGATTGCGTGTTAGGTTAACTGGTGTCTCTGAAGTGGCCTTAGTGTATGATTGTGTACAAATGTGTGAGTGTATGTGCCCTACTATAGATTGGTGCCTTGACTAGGGTTGTTGTTGCCTTGTCCCCTATGCTTCCGGCTGGGCACTGGCTCTCTTGAAACCCTGACTAAGAAAATGAATGACTGTACCAGAATATTGGAGCTACTTTGAGTTCCCTAGGAATGACCCAGGAGGAAAGCAAGCAGTAGACAGTGTGTGGGACCAAAAAGTTGGTGGCTCTGATGAATCCAGGCTACTTATATATTGCCACTATGTATGTTTAAAAATAAGGAATTTGATTTCTGAATCTGTAAATCATCAGTCACTAAACACATATGTTCTAAATTCTAAGCACATGCCTGTCACTGCAATAATTCTCAGTTGTAGTTTAAACATTACATTCCTTCATTGCCTCCACTGAGGTGACAAGTAATTAAACATTGATGCACACACCTGGAGGGATGTGTTACATTTTCTGTTTAAACTATTGTCTGCATCTGAAATATGGCATGTACTCATTCAGTGTTGGTGCTAGCCACCTTTTAGAATCCTGTGAAACACATTCTAAAACTTAGGGGAATGTCATTGTCAGTTTAATCTTGGATGATATAGAGGAGTCAAATGGAGGCCACCTTGTTAAACTCATGAAACTGTAAGAGAGAAAGAAGAACTTTACTGCAATGTTTATACATCCTGTGAATCATTAGGTGCTAGTTCTCACAGTGACCAATCTCTCTGTAAGGGTCAAATGGTTGTGGTTGCTTTTTGTCTTGCACAAACCATGATAAAGCTCAGAGGTAAACCCCAAATCAGAAAAGGTTGGGACAGCACAAGGAAAACACAGTATGACTTACATTTACTTTGACTTTTATTTCTTTGCAGACATTCTGAACCCAAGACACTTCATGTTTTGTCTGGTCAGCTTCATTTCATTTGTTAATACTAAGCCATTCCTGTGTTTCAGGCCTGCAGTACATTTTTAAACAAATGGCGATGAGAGCAATTCTGGGCTATTAACAACAGAAACAAGTAAATAATTAGTGATTTCAAACAGGTGACATCAATAGGTGATAATAATCATGATTTGGTACAAAAGTAGTATCAAAGGAAGTATTTTTCCAGGACACGCCTTCGTTTTTAAACAAGACAATGCAAAATTCTGTGGAACTTGAAGGTTCGGGTACTGAACTGGCCTGCCTACACTGGCTCTTAACGTGTCCCCAATAGAAAATATGTGGAGAATTACAAAACGATGGTACGGCTGTAGATCTTAAGATGTGTTTTCCGGGAGAATGGGACAAGTGTGAGGGGCTCTGGCAAAAACAGGCTCTTCTCACAAAAGAAGAAAAACAAATAGACACTGAGATCTTTACAAAACTGAAATAATTAATTAAAATATACATATTTAAGCTGTGGAGATTTGCATACCATCATTGGATAGGCTGCTTGTAAAAATGGATTCATTTAGCTTGCGTAACTTCACCATATTTAAATACCTGATTTGATGAAAGGCGAATTTTGAGGGGTGACCTTTAACACTTTTTCAGTGGAGTTTTTTAAAACAAATGCCAAACTGGGTCAATTTTCTGAATGGATACTTCTCAAAAACATGGATTAAAAGCAACCTTTTAGTTGGAATATAATTTATTTTGGAAGTGAAATTTAGGTATTCATGTGAGAACTAATGACAGCATTACAGTGGTAAATACTTAATCGTCCCAAATTACTGGAGGCCGGAAATGTTGAAATGGATGGTTATTAATCAATGAAATTAAGTTGATCAGACAAAACATGAAATAGCTCAGGTTCATACTGTCAGCATTTCATGTTGAACTGTTTGTGGCAAATGTGGCACAACAATGTATTTATATATATATTTTTTCTAGAATTACCTTCACTGCAGTTTGATAACCTTCTAAATTAACTGTTTTAAGATAAGCTGGACCTCAAGTGAAATGTTCATACTTTGTAATAATATTTGACTCTTAGGCCAGAACCTGGTTTACTAGTCTGAACAAGTATTTATATATTTGTTTATTAAAATATCTGAAACAGCCGACTTTTTCCAAGGAAATAGGGGATAAGAACATCAGAATTTCAAGAACATCTGCACAAATCTTGTTATGTGTGACAGCAGCCAGAGTGTCCTTTTATATTTAGTGTGGGTAGAGTGAGTTGTGCCGAGCTGGATCAAAACTGGATCAAAGTCTACAGTGGATTGGTTCATATACAAATTTAATTTGACAGGGGACTGCAGGCTTGAACTTCAAATACGATTTTTTGGTATTTTGTAAATAGGGAGTTTTAAATGATGAAATAAAATAGTGAATTATGTGATGGATTGTCTTTAAATCTAGAGCAAAACAAAAGTATAATTATTTTCTGTATATTAATTGAAAATACTAATTCCAAACTCACAACAAAGGTCGAAAGTCAAAACAGGTGAAATAACCTGCCATTTAGTGTTGTGTGTAGGGTGTGTATTTCTTGTACTAATTCAATTTCTTAGCATGAGTTAGAAGAAAAAATTGAAGTTTAAATGAAGTTTGTATGGCGTTCTTAATTCTTTGGGGGCTTTGCAGCCGCACAAGTGTTATAGTGTACTTTACAGTATTTTTGTTGCTCTCATAATTAAAATAAAGTCTAAAACTCTTGTTTTTAATACAATTGAATGATGTATGAACCATTGACACATTTGAAGATGCTTATCTATGAAGGAAATGCAATTAAACAGTCTCTTGTATGCAATTTCACAGCTGTGTTTGATGCTCAGGTAAATTTGTTATGTGTATTTGCGAGTACAAATCAAAAGCAAGGTTGCTGGGTCTGCTTTTACCTGTGTTGCTTTGTGTACTACTTGTGTACTAGTATATTTGAGGTGCTTTTGCACTAACGTTGATTTTCTTCCGGTCAGTTTACGTGTTCAGATTTCGCCACGGTTCAGCCGAATGGTTCATGTTATATTTATCTTAGCAAAGTTGTATAGTATATTTATTAATATAAACAACTTTTGCTACACCAATTAATCTGGCAAGGCCATTGTTTGCTTAACTAATCCTCTTGGTCTATTACGGGATTAATATTAAATGGTCATAAATATGCATGAGCAAAAAAAATTCCAACCATTTTGTCTCTGCAAGCATACTCATTACAGTGTTTCAGTTTATTTTTTGTTTTGTCAGGAAGAAAAGACAAAACTTTATTAAATTAATTTAACCGGTATGTTTTATAAGGTTTCAGAAATACTATGTTATGTGGACTGTTTTTTTAAAATGACATACAGATGTAATGGGCAAAGGTTTAACACAAATATTGGCAGTGTCTCATAAAGTAAGGCCACATAGTTTAAAACAATTACAAATATTTCCATCTTCCACTTTTCCATCATAAAACGTGCTGCCTCAGTTACTATAATGATAATAATTGGTTAGCTGCTTGCTATTTCTTATGGTAAAGTCATTCGTATTATTTTCTTCATCCTCCAATAAATGCATTCTCATGGCACGGACATTGTCTTGGAGCAGGAGGAACCCAGGACCGACTGCACAAGCTTAGAGTCTGACAATGGGTCCAAGGATTTCATCCCGGAACCTAATAGCAGTCAGGGTGTTGTTGTACCGCACCATGGTACTAGTGGTACTAGACGCTGACCCTAGCCAAATACAAAACTAGTAAACAAGCAGCAAAAAAAGGATGGACCATCCTGTTTTGGGGGTTGTCTCATTATCACTGAACATGTGAACATGTTGTTAATTTAATTCAGATCAAAGCAACTGAAACTGATTAACCCCCACTACATAACTGACCAGATCAGTTGCTATATTGTGATTAAAAATGTCCCAGTAGTTTCTTTAAACTGTGTATTATGTACCTGTTTTTAGCAGTGAGTACCGCTAAAATAACAGATCTCTCTTATTATAAGTAGGAGTGTTTACAGACCTCAGCTATAGTGTTCTTCGGAGTCATGTCATCAAATGATGATCTAGCTTCATGCTATATTCATTTAGATCCAACTTGTGGATGATTGATAGTACTCTACTATTAGTGGATGTGAATATTGTTTAATTGAGGAGCTAATTTTGTATTGAAAATAATTTATGTGAACAGACCTGTGTGTACACATGTGTACATGTGTGGCTGCGTTTGTGCTGTTGTCGACTTTGTGTGCTGCACAAGTTAAAAGTCACCAGCACATAGTGGGTCACATGAGACTGACTGACCAATCACCAGTTATCGGTGCATCTCTAATTTCTTCCTTGCAATTGTCACCCTAACCTTTATCAATTTGGCCTTAGGCTTAGACAGTAGAATATAATCGATAATTGTAAAGCTGCTTTGAGGCATTACTTTTTGCTAATTATAAATATTTAATTTGTCCAGGGGTTCCTAAACAATTTTCATATTCTGTAATGTTACTTGCTTTTTACTACAAGATGGGTGCAAGCGATTTCACATCATTTTCTAAAACAAGCATGGTACCAGCTTGTTGCCCCGAGTTCCAAGTATCTTAGAATAACCTATGTTTGCTACTCCAGATTTAGCAAGTTGCGTTTGTAGAGATTTTTGGTGGAGACAGAAATTTTATTTGGATTAAATAGACCTGTAGTGATTGCAAGCTGAGACGTCTCAGTTCAGATGGCTCCAAGCTGGAAGTGCAGTCCACACTGCTTGTAACCAAGGCAACATGTGCCCAGGAATAAAGCATCTACAAGCGTCACACCATCTCACATGTGCAGTCATAGAACTTTTGTCTGTGATAGCTGGGAGGATCCTGTCTGTGTCTCTGTTGAAGCTTGGAGCAGTGCATGCAGCTTACATAGGCTTGTGGAGCATTAGTCATGGTGAAGAGCAGTTTGTGAGCTAAGCATGCTGGCAGAGGAACATGCCAGAAAAGCCCAGATTGTACTGTAGTCTGTGGATGAACATGTATAAAACTTAGAATGCCTCCATTCTTGTTTTACCCAGGAGCCTGATGCAAGCTACATTGTAGGCTTTGGTATGTTTGATCTGGAAGTGCTCACAGCTAGATAAATGAATGTATACAATAATTAAAATGTTGTTTTGCTTCGGATTCTGCATCATCCTCACACCCTTTGTATTATAGCTGTATTTGTATTGGACAGCAAATAAATTCAAACAGGAAATAATAAACAATGGGAAATTGTTTGTTAAGATATCAAATAATTCAAATTATTTGCAGCTCCTTTCTGAGCTGTAATGCTTTTGTTTATATGGTTGATATTCGGTGGCGTGTGTAATTTTTTTCTTCTGTATAAAGCTTATAAATCTATGATACAGTGCAGTGTAATGAGCTGTACGGTTCTGTTTGGTGCCTTGAGGGGGTTGTTTAAGGACATCTGTTACTTCACAGGCTTAAAAAAAGACAGCACTGCATTAGAAATGTAATTACTGATGTCAAATGACACAGTTGCTTTCCTGTTTGTAACGTTATTACACTAAAATGATTACATAACTGCATCGTCCTAACAAGAAGAGTGTTGTGATCTGCAGGGAATTGGCGGTGCACATTTTGTAGAGAAGATGTTTATTATAGGTTGTTTTTGTGAGAGAAAGAGAACAGTGACTGATCATATTAAACACAAGCTGTTTGGGGCCAGTCTGACAGCTGTAATGCTGGAACAGTGTGCGGAGACGAATGCGAGGAACTGTAGGTTAATGACGCTTTATCATAATCTTCTGTGAACACAACAGACAACGGCAAGGCAGAGAAATTGAGAAGCAGACACTGGTCAGAGACATGAACAGGCAGACAGATAGAGTGACAATCCTGAATCTTTAAGCTAATGTGAGATTGTAGAAAAGTAAAAAGGGTCAAGACATGTCGACACCAGAAAAGAGCTTTTGGAGTCATTGGCCGGTCAAAGATATTTTAGAAAAAGCTGTGGCATGTGCTGTAATATGTTCCACTTGTTGAGGGCTAGAACTAGGTCTAGGTCTAAACTAGAACCATTAAACAGATATACAAATGACAGGCATATGGGGCATTAAGAGAGGTTTGAAGGCCCAAGGGTGGAGCTTGTTGTCCGGACTGGAGCTTTAGGAGAGGACAGCTCCGACTTTCAAGTCCCAGGTGTTGCCGTCCATCACAAACAGTTTTTGGGGTTAAGTTTGATGGAGGTCTAGCTTGGATAATACCATGGAACCCTGTAGAGCTTTGAAGGCAAATTATTCTAATGACAGTGGATACTTGCTTTTGACCATTATCTGATTCAGGACTCATAAGTCTATGCAAGGTTGAAGACCTTTTTTTCAATTGAAAATTATATGATCAGTAAATGAAAATGAATTAAAAATGACAAAAATTAGGACAAAAGCAATTGACACTTTTGTCAATGCATGAAAATATGACAGATATGTTTGGCAGAGACCTTATCTAAACAAATCTAATTTAGGTTTGTGCAAGGTAGTGATACTTTAGAAAGAGATCCAATCATAACATTAGCATATATGGGTATGTAGCATATGTAGGGGTTATCAGTAGTATCAGCAATCCAATCAGTAATGTAGACATTTGATCTAACCATGGGAAGACTGTACACCTAGTCTCTGTAAAGTTTATCATTAAACCAAATTACCAATGTTAACACCTGACAAAAGGAGTACAGTCAATATATTGGCACATTTCTCATTTGATGTCAAGGAAAATTAAACCATGTGGGGCCACTATCTCCAATTAGAATACAACAAATTTGAAATGACTGCAGGCTTGAAATGATCTGCACACATGCCATGATGAAATCAATGCAAAAGTAAGTGTGTTAATGCCGTTAATGCTGTTACTGGAGGTTTAGTTGACTAAAATACCTTTATAATATAACAATTTATAATTTCTAAAACTAAAAACAAGACTAAATTATGAGTAAAACTAAAACCAAATGAATTTAGTCAAGAGACTATGACTTACACTAAATCAAAATTTGCTGTCAAAGTTAACACTGATTTCCAATCAGGACTAGGGTCTGGTCTGTGACTTTGACCATCCAGGACATAGACAATGTTCTTTCAGGGGATCCAGGATGCATCCTGTCGGAGATGCAAGGGCCTTGTTGAGGAGATTGTTCTCGTTACCCTAGAGCTGACTGTCCTCGGTCCACTAGAGTGCGGAGCAGGATGGTGACATTGCACACAGTAGGCTGAACCAATCAGCAGAAACAACAGATAATACGGTGCAATTAAAGAGATTTATTCAACAAGTGCAGTGAGCTGGAGAATGCGAAAGTTTCATGGGACAGGTCAAGTTGGCCGTTTGTGGACAAAGTCAAGAGTCCAGAGAATCATCTGGAAGCAGGTGCAGACTGAGGACTGAAGTATGGACTGGTCACAGCAAGGATTATTGAGATTTTTTACACTAGCAAGGGTTTAAATGTGCTGCTCTGATTAGCTGATAAGGATGAGCAGGTGCGTGGTGTTATGGAGGCTGGCTGATGAAGGAAGTTGGTAAATCAACTCTGTGGTTGTAATGCCTGGGCAGAGGTGTGTGTCTGCTGCAGTATGGGCTTTGTAGTCCTTAAGGCATCTGAGCTGCATAGACTAGTCGACTACAAAATCCACTAGTCGCCATGGGATGTTATAGACGTTTAGTCAGATTGAGAAATAAACAGTACCAGGGATGCAGGAAGACTGTTTAAAAAACATATCTTCTTAAAAATACTGTGCCATTTCAACTGATAGTGTTGTAGTACTTTAAAAAAAGTAAAAGTGATGATTAATTTGAGAATTATCTGAATCTGTTGGCACATATTTGCATGCGTTTATACATTGCATTACTGCCACATGATTGACTTGATAACTGCACAATAAGTAGGTGTACAGGTAGGCATGGCTGCTTCATAAGAACGGAACTATTCAAATATTCAAACTCTTCAAAGCGGAGTCCCATATCATAAATCACATTTATTGACTATTATTGAGCATACAGAGTATTATTTGAGAAATTGTGAATTACAATCTACTAAGGTGAAATGTGAATGACACAATATGTCAAAATATGTTTTTGACAACATAACACATTCAGGAGGTGGGTGTTACACTGCCCTACACCGTCTTTCAGGTTTCTATGGGAACCAGTCAGATGTACAACTCCAAGATGCCATGATGAAATGCAACCCAGTGGGGCAGAATGAAGTCTACCCCTCAAGCACCAGACAGATTATACACATAACAAACCTGCACTTCTTCACTTCTGAATATGGCAGCCAGTGTGTCAGCTGCTTTAAACTATGTAAATTGTCTTTTGCTGAACTATTTAAGGCACTTGTAAATTTCAGGAGAGAACAGCTGTGCTTACTAAGACTCTTATTAAATTTCAGGACTAAATGCATGACACATGAAACAATATACAGTGGTACCTCAGTTATTGACCACCTCAGAACTCTGGACTTTAATTCAGTTTTCATTGCATTCTGGCTCTCAGTTCTTGATTGTTTGCACTTTCTTAAACATGTACAGTGCATCCGGAAAGTATTCACAGCGCTTTACTTTTTCCACATTTTGTTACGTCACAGCCTTATTCCAAATTGTATTAAATTCATCTTTTTCCTCAGAATTCTACACAAAATACCCCATTATGACCATGTAAAAAAGTTTTCTTGAGAGTTTTGAAAATGTATTCAAATAAAAAAAACAAAGAAATCATATTTACATAAGTATTCACAGCCTTTGCTTAATACTTTGTAGAACCACCTTTGGCAGCA
>JAVSBV010018146.1:0-12208 GCA_033117975.1 Parotocinclus spilosoma | reverse complement strand
TAAGAAGCTAGCTTCAGCCTCGTGATAAGCGGAGTGTTCAATTCAGACACAGAAGATGATGGATTTGTGGGAGAAGACTGATTAAAAAAATAATGTGAGTGTGTTTCGTTAAATAGTAGAATAAAGTTAAACTAAAAACACTGATTCACTTCTTTTACTTTTTTTGTAGATCGTATGTTTTAACAAGCGCTTTATGGGACGCCGTTTGTAAAGCGGAAATAACAACAGCACTTTAGTCACATTTAGCGTTTACACTAACCTTAACGCTGCCGATTGTAAAGTGTCTAAGAAAATTTAAATGATGCATTTAAATACTTAGCATACAAATGATCAATTATAAATGTGACCCCCATGCCCTCCACCCCACGGTAATACTGTATACCGCCATATAATCCGAAAACGGTATGACGTTAGAGTCAGAAGACAGAAGAAGATCATTTAGGACATGTAAGAGATCAGTCTTCATACTATGGTTAGGGCGGAAACTGGATTGGAAAGTTTCAAACAGATTGTTCTTCTTCAGGTAGTCAAGAAGCTGAGAGGCTACGGCGCACTCGAGATATTTAGAGAGAAAATGGAAGGGTAGAGATAAACCTAAAGTTGCTAACTATAGACTGGTCTAAATCTTGTTTTAATGACAGAGGTAACAGCAGTCAGTTTAAGATCACTTAGGATAGAGCCAGTGGAAAAGGACAGATTGATAATGTATCAAATAGGAGAAAGAAGAGTAGAAGTACAGAGCTTGATAAAAGAAGTAGGGACAGGATCAAGAAAAAAAGTAGTATGTTTAGAAGTAGCCAGAATATGTTCAATAGCAGGCAAGAACAGGGAAAAGGAGCGTGAAAGACATGCGGGAAAGACAAGCGGGAAAGACATGAAAAGGCATTATTGGAAGAAACAGTGTTAGACAGATCATTATAAATGGCATAGACTTTATCATGAAAAAAAAAAAGAATGGAGTAACAGAAGTCCGAAAAAGCAAAAATGTACGCTAAGCATCTAGCAACAGCTATATTCCAGAGTCCAGATCTCAAAAAGTAATTAATCCAACAGCACAGGGCATAAAAAAGCAGCCCATAAGGTCACAGAGGGTACTAGAATAGTAGCAAGGGATAAAAAAGCTTGCAGAAGAAGAAAAAAAGCAGAAAAACACTTTAGTCCGGATGGAGAGGCAGCCCAAGCAGCTGGTTTGGTACTTGATAATGAGGAGACAGACCAAAATAATAACTTAATTTGAATATTTAGACTACATTCACCAATAAGATGTTGCATCATATTCTTCTGATGAATATATAGAAGATGTTTGTATTGTTAAGATAAACATGAATTATAGTGTAATATAATTATTTAAATAAATCTCTTTGATTAATTTTCACAAAAATCAAATCCAACCCACAGACCCAGGTGTTCTGCTTATGGGTAATGTCGATCAGATAAAGGTTTTTGCAGTAAAGTAAAGCTCATCTGGAGCACTGTGTAATAAGCTGCACAGAAATACACAGCACTGTCGCTCACTGAAACACTGTTTATGGTCAAAGATCCGTTATTGTTTCCATCACCACTCAGTTTGATCTTCTTTTCAAATTCAGATTCTGTGTTTGGAGTTGTACCAAAGATATACCCCATGAGTTTAATTTCTGAATGCTGATTGTGTTTGTACCACAGTATACGATCATAATACTGTACAGTGTGAGCACATTCTATTTCAGCATTCATATTCTTATACTTTATAAGATCAGGAGGATTCTGGATTACACTGGCCAGTAGAGAACCTGTGGAGAAGGAAAACAGAGTGAATAATCTTAACACTGGTGATATATTTCTTGGGATATGGTGTATTATGTGTACAATATTTACCTGTAAGAGCCAATAATGAGGCACAAAGTGTGATGAGAACATAAGGCATGTTTATTCTGTGTGTTGAGTATATGACTGTTCCTGCAAATCAATCCGTTCTCCTTATCTGTGGTTTATGATCTGTTGCTCATATGCAGTACAAGCCTTGGTGGTTCTGAAATAGGGCCCTCTTGCGGACTGGCTGTACCATGTGCAGCAAAATGTTTCATATGTAGTGTTAGGTTTATTGGAATGGATGGAATTAACCGTACAGTCGCAACCGACCCTCGATCACGTGATGGATCATCGATCTCCACACCTTTCTGTCCTTCATCGATTTGATCCACGAAGGATCTTCACCCCTCCCCATTTATCCGGGCTTGGGACCGACGTGCAGCTGTTTCCAGTTACACGGCTGGGGTGTTTTGCATACGCAAGCCAATGATAATTTGGAGACGCCAATTAACCTAACACACATGTCTTTGGACTGTGGGAGGAAACCGGAGTACCCAGAGTAAACCCACACAGAAAGGACCTAAGCCGCTCCAGCCTGGGATTGAACCCGGGACCTTCTTGTTGTGAGGCAGCAGTGCTACCCACCGAGCCACCGTGCTGCCCATTTACTATTTAAGATGGGTTAAATCTTATTTTGCTATAAGCACACACTTACGGGATTAGAAACGGGCATTTAAGAAGCGAGCAGGGATCTAATCCAGAAGCACACAGAAGCTCTGAGAAACAAGCGAATTTAAATCTTATGGCTACGTTTCGTTTCCCTCCCTGCAGGGCGTCAGTTTACCGCCACAAATAGAAACTTATTCTCAAATCTAAACCAATCCACACCTGCCCTGCGACCCACATCCAGAACGCGCATCCATGTAATCTGAGTGGTAACGCTGCTCATCGACCTCTGCTCAGTGTTTATAAAATGCACAACATCTGTGTTTGAGCAAACGTTTTGCACCACGTCCTTTCTTAGCAGTGCAAAACAACATTTCCTGCTGAATGTTGTAGTCTTGTATTCTGTGTATATCCTTTCCTACTGAAATAAAGGGATTTCTGTTACTAGTAATTAAATATGTTGCATCTATTATACCGATGGTTCCAGATTTACAGTCTTTATTAAAATATTTCATATAGAATAGGCCTGAAAATATTAAAAAGTGAATTGCCTGCTTGTCACTTAGGGTACAGATTATTTACCTGCTTATTATTTAAAGTGTGATCTGTGAAAAGTGTAAAAAATGTGCTACATATAGCTACATACAGAAGTAGCATGCACTTACTACATACTTCATTAAATGGTGTCATTCTTGAGTCAAATGTTTTTTTTATAACTTCAGCTATGTATTTGTCATCTTAATATGGCTATAATAGGGCTAAAAATAACATGTAAACAATATTTTAATGCAGTAATATTGAAATATACATATATAGTTATAGTCTGTGTTTCATTTACAATCCTTTTTTTATATATCATATGATAATTTGACAACATGCCTGGCACATGAGATGGCAACTTGTGCATATCTAATAAAATTAACACTTATTACAAGGATACCGTTCTGGTAACCACTTATTGAACGAATTTTACTATTTCAGATCTTTTCACCATATACTTACGGAATTAGCAATTGTCTTTATGTGACAGTGCAACCTATTTCCTGTCATATTTTTGACACGAACAGGTATTATAGAAGAGAGCAGGGAATTGGTTTTGTTATTAGAAAGTCATAAAAACATGCATTAGAAGCTTATATTATCCAATCAAATGTATGTGTGGTGCTCTATTTGTTTATTTATTTGGCTTCTTTAATGTTGCTATCGGCATCAGTGGCCATGTAAGCGACACACACACAAGGATACATCTATACACAAGATCATGTCAACATCAGTTACAGATATACACACACACACACACACACAGACACACACACAGACACACACACACAAATACATACATACATATACACATACATATATATATATATATATATATATATATACACACACACACACACGCACGCGCACATGTACACACACGTGTGTGTATCTATATAAATAAATAATATTATATACATACACTGCAAATGTCAGTCTACCGTAAACATGCTCAGTACACTTACATTAAACTACTGAGCAAAACCATTACCACAAAAGCATATTTTATAATAAAGTGCTGTCTATCATATTACATTTACTGAATAACATATTGAAACGAGACCAAAACCTTTCCTCATCAGCCACATCGGTCACAACCTCCTGACTTACTCATTTAACCTTTGCGAGTGCAGCAGAGTAAATGTACTACATATCACGTGCCCAAAGAAGAATCCAAATTCAAAATTAAAAGTACAGAATACGTTTTTGTGTTTGTTACCGTATTCCTATCTTAAATTTAAATGTCAAGCTAACAAAACAGAGTACCTGTAGTTCTCCTTTACTCTTTTCTCAAATGGTCAGAATCAGCAAAAATCAGGTGCTATTTGGATGGTGGATCATTCTCAGTACTGTAGAGCTACTAATGTAGTGGAGGTGTGTTACTGGGTTGTACTGGTATGAAAGGAGCTAATAACAGTGCTGCTGGAGTTTTTAAAGCCTGTGTTCACTCACTGTGCACTATATTAAACACATCTAATGTACTGCTTCACCTTGAAGATGTAAATTCAGAGACAGTAGCTCATCTGTTATCAAACAGTTTGTGTTCATCATCCTCTAATCCTTCATCAGTGCACACGGGACGCTGCCTACAGGATGCATTTTGGGTTGAAAATGACCCACCACCCAAACTGAAGGATTACAGTCTGTAATTGTAGAACTACAAAGTGCTTCTATATGGTAAGCGGAACTGCTAAAATGGACAGTGAGTGTAGAAACAAGAACATGTACCTAATAGAGTGGCCAGTTAGTGTATCTAGTTCCCAGATCATGGTCAGGTAAGATGAAACATACTAACTAAGGGCAAAATATATGTTTAAGCTCTGTGCATATACATGTTTATACGGAGTTGGTTTAAAATCACAGAATAAACTTAGTCTAAAACGACAGCATTTACAACAGAACAGGTACTACAGTACTGTTATCGCTCAATATTTTTACATTTTATTAAAGATCGTTATAATTAAGTGAAAACAAGCAAACCTCTCCCAAAGACCGCCGCACTTCAGTCATGACGCTCTGGATGTCCTCTTTGGTGCTGCAGTACTCTCCCAGGATCCACAGTGCTCCTCTGTATATCCTGCAGATACAAGCAGACCAAAGACCTCATTTACCAACACTGTGTACAAAAAAGTTCTACACTTCCTCATACAAGTCTTCTGTAAGCATTCAAACCCAACCTTAAGACACCTGCACATTCACAGTTTGACAAAGAAGCCTTATAGTAATCAATCTGCAGTACTATACCCTCAATTATAATACACATGCATTAATGCAGGACCTACTTGACAGCTTTGATGGCATGGAAGACCTCAAGCATTTTCTCTATGATCAGAGGCCTGAGGTTGTCAAACCTCTGGATGGCTTCCCGTACAAATTCCAACACATCAGCAGCAGCCGCTTCATTGGTGTCACTCAGGAACTCCATCAACTAAGTTCACAAAGGTACAGGAAAAAATTAAATTATTATGTATTCACACGTTATTATATCTATTCCCAAGCTTTAACCCTGCTCTACACTAGACAGGGTCACATGGGGGTCCAACACAGATCTTGAGGAACAAAGGGCACGCAAAGAAATGGGTCCTGAAGTCTTTCTGCTGGCTTAATTTCATTTACTTTTTTTCAAATAGTATTAATTACAATATGCAGGAATGTGTTAGATTAAGGTACTTGTAAATAGGGATGGGTATCGAAACCCAGTTCCAATATTCCAAGAACCGGGTATCACACACACACTTTACAATTTATGCTTCAAGTACACAAAATTACTGCAGAAATGTGTGAACATCTTTGAACAGTTACCCCATCATATAACTGAGGGTGTGAGCAGAGGTACAAAGCCATTCAGAACAGCATGCAGGTAGGTTCAACAAGTTAGGCCAGACTTTTTTATTGCTTGTTCCTCGAATGTCCCTACTTAAGAATCTCCTGGGGAGGGAGGGAAAAAAAATGTAAAAAAAATTAATCTTTATTTTTCAGCACTTTTCAAATTCTCAAGGAAAAAATAATTTGTATTTAAAAACAAAATGTATTTAACCTACAATTAAATAAAATAAAAAATTAAATGAACAGAAGAAAACCGTTGGCTCTCCACCGGAGGGCGGGAAAAGCTAAAAAAAAAAAAAAAAAAAGTTTATTTTAGTTTTCATTTCAACCATTGGTGCTGCGGCGGATCCGAGAAACCCAAAAAACAATTTTTTATTTTTTGGGGGGTATTTTTCAAATAAAATCGTTGGCGAATCTACGAAACAAGCAATAAAATTTTTATTATTTTTTTAAAGTCTTTAGCCTTAGGGTATTAACATAAATCAAACTTTATAGTATAGTAAAACACAAAACACGTTTGCAGGCCATATTCAAAGTACATAGGAGTACTATAGGAATGAAATGAAAATGTGTCGACAGAGGTTATAGCTGAAATATTTGCATAAAGTCTACAACAACACATACACATGTAAAATCTGCTTTAATTAAATGTGTGTTTAAATAAACACCCACCACTGGTATGACGTTAGCAGCCATGTCTGGGAAGCGCACGCTGCAGGAGTGAAGAGTGCGAACCAAAAGCTGTCTGTATTTGTCTGTGTCCTCATGTTCAGTCACATTATTGGTCTTGATCACTTCCTTCTTTAGCACTATAACCAACTGGAGGGAAAAAAAAAATACAAACATGGTTACAAATATTATTTAAACCTTCCATCTGTGCTGTTGCTGTTTCAGTCAAAAGGCCAAGATAAAGGCTGTGAGCCAAAATACATAAAGCTTCACCAATATTTTGCCTAACCAACACAAATCTATGAGTGGAAACTCATAGATTTCAAAACCATTTCAGTGGAACCTTGGAATTCGAACCTTGGATTAAATATAACACTCAATGGTGCATCTTCCAAAGATGATGTATGCAATCCAGTCCTGTCAGTGGCAATAAAGTACCAAAATGGTAGGCCATTCGCCATTCATTAAATGTTTCCTTTTGGTTGACTGTTATTGCTAACCTTTTTAGAACCCACAAGTACTTACATGCACTAAGCATACGGTACTGTACATGCAAAAAAATAAAATAAAAACAAACACAAAAGGTAAACACTAAGAGCTATTCTGAATCTGAATGACTGAATGGCTGGACTGGAATCATACGCGATTTAAGCAAACGACTAGAACCGAGGCCAATTTCTTCCCCTCAAGAAGCAACTATAACTTGAAATTGACATCACCACTTGTTGCTAGGGGTGGACAATATGGTAAAATAAAAATAATTAAATATCATTTTCATGATACACAATATTTATCACAATGCATGTGATCGCAGACAAAATGCTACTACTCAGACTATATATAATAAAACACGCATTCGATCAGTTTTCTTTAATAACTGACTATACCCTCAATATACATTTAGGAAATATCGGCATATTGCCCACCTTTACTTGTTTGCCGCACTGCTCCTGTCCCCCATTCTTTTAAAAAGTTTGTGTGCATGCAGTCATGGAATGTCTCAGATGCTACAGAAGTGTTCAGTGCTACTTAAATATTGCTAACAATATCAGCATGTTATTGTATCTGCATATAAGGACAGACTTTTTTTGAGGAGAGTGTGGATAATAAAACATAAAATGCTGTCTATGCAGGCAGCTCACTAGGTTTTGCGACAGACCCATAGAATGCAGTGTCCTAACCACAGCACGAATAAACCCACCTCCTCCACATTACGTGATGACACCAGGTCCAGTGCCAGCTGCAGCGTCTTCTTCCGCACCTCTAGGTCAGGGGTAGTCAAGACTCTAAGGATGTCCATTACCAGATCCTGAAATAAAAATAGTAGTTTTAAGTTTACAAAAGCAAAAATATAGTTGACTTATTAGCTTAAGTCACATCAGCATCAATGGTTATTCATTACAGGAGCGGTGATGCAGTTATTAGATTATTAAGTGCATAAAAACACCCTTACTGTTAAGCGGACATAGCAGGAGCAGCAGACTGGCACATTCTCACCTGTAAACGGGTGTGCAGTCTTGTGTGCCCAATACATTATCTGAAGTATATCACTTGGTTCTGCTAGCTTATCTGTACAGAGATTATCCCGTGATCTACGATTGGCCAGAGCTTATGTAGATTACAAAGCAAAAGCAGCATAAAGTTTGTGTCATTGGTGTGCATATAACTTAACAGTCTTATCAGGCTATGTAAGATTTTGTTTAAATGTGCACATTGAAAAACTTTTTGCATCACCACAACAGTGGACCAGCAAATGCATGAATGTATGAGGGTGAAGCAAGGTGTGCATTAGGATTACTTGAGACAGATGGTGTCCCAAAGAGCTGGACTAAACATTCAAATCATTTTTTGTTACCATACCATGTTACCATCACTGGAGCTGTTTTATGTGTTTAAGTACATTTTTGTAACTGGTAAATTGAACCTTTAATACAAGTACACCATGTTAATGGTTGAGGCCACTTTCTCATGGTGATAATCATAATGAGCTTTAACAGACTTGTGTTTAAACACAGAACTTGCCTGTAATCCAGCCAGCCTATAATCACTCACTGGTCAATTTGGACCAAATGTTTGCTTGTTTTGTTTGTTTATTTAACGTCGCTATCGGTACCAATGGCCATTTTAAGGGCAGAAAAGATTATATTGATGCACAAGATTACTTCAAAACTATTCAAATATATACTAGGGGTTGCATAAAGTAGTTGGAAAGAGAAAGAAAAGAAAAAAAAGTTTAAAAAAAAATTAAGTACCATCGAACACTACTGACACGTGTCCGTACAATATGTGAATGATGATCTAATTACATTAGTCACTGTAAAAAAGCCTCTTGGGTGTTTGGAAAGGAAATTACATACAGATTAAAAGTGGCATTTATAAAATTTGTTTATTAATATAGCTAATTTTCCTATTTGTTTCATACATAAAAACGTAGAGGTCCTGGATTTGTAGACGAGCTCCAAATATTTACTGATATTTACTGTAAATTGGGATTTCGTTCTAGCAAGATTCGGCTTAACTTAAGCACTGCACTATTATTTTCCACTACTCTGTAATATTTATTTTCATCTTTAAAAGTTTAACCGTAAGGAAGCACTGAAGCTGAAATTTAAATGTATAGATCCTGTATGTCTATCATTACAAAATCCGAATTGAAGCATCCTTTGCCATTGTCTATCAGTGTGTAATTGGACTAATTACAAAAATATATTAATAAATAAGGACCTCTGAAGTTTTTGTTTGCTGTAGCTACTGAAAACACGAGTAGTTTTTAATGACTCGTCGAGTATTACCCAGTCAAACCCAGTAGCCTGAGTAATCCCACGCAGACATGTGGAATCCACACAGAAATGACAAAGATCGCTCCATCTGTGGGTCGAACCCAGAATGGTCTAGTTGTGAGGTAATTGTGCTGAACACTGAGCCAAACTGGCTCAAATGAAACAAGTCTATCTCGCCGTTTACTTTTAAGTGAATGTGTAAAGCTGAATAAATGAATTGCTATTACACCCAAAGAAAACATAACTGAAATAAAGGTTACTACATGCCACAAGATGGCATTTTATCAATTCAAATGTCAAGAGCTTGAGTGCTGACAAGTGTTAATATTAGTTGTCAAGTATTAATATAATCACTATTATTATTAGTGGAATTACAAGTTAAAAATAGCTTAGTGATTAGATTGCTCATAGAACAATGGGTATTTAATAGAGACAAATTTGGCTTGTCTTTGGCACAGCTTGCCTTGTCCTGCAGTGTTTTCACTGTAACTGCCCTCACTCGCCATCCTTATTTTCTGCACATATTCTGTCATCTACATCTAATAAAAGTCTCCATTTGGGGATTTTATGTACCTGAAGCACACGCTCGTGGGTGGGGTGCTCCTTCAGTTCAATCAGTCGGTCTAGGACAATGAGCTTGACATTGTTATCGCTCTCCTTAATGATCAGGTCAATGTAACACTGAGCAGCAGCCTGCAGGTAGAAAAGCACTTTCATTGAGGCGCTTAGTATACGAAAAACAAAAACCCGAATGGAGTTTGCAATTGAATAACTTGCCGTACCTTAATGGCAGTGGGTGCACTGGACAAAGTGACCAGTGTGCCAGCTGCTTCATATTTTACAGCAGGACTGGAGGATTGCAGCAAATTGTAAATGCAGCGGATGAAACGGGCTCTTTCTGAGGGGTTGGCGTGGCAGACCTACACACAGGGTACACACAGGGTACACACAGGGTACACACAGGGTACACACAGGGTACACACAGGGTACACACAGGGTTAGTGTGAAATACATTTACCAGATTCATCTTATTAATAATTAGAGATTTCACCTTATAGATCAGTTCAACAATCACCAGCTGCAGAATGTCTCCAAATGTATGCACTTGATCAATGCAGGTACTTAGGTAGTCAAGGGCTCTATCCTGGAATTAAGAGAGAAACAGGTTGTTAGGACAACCACAAAAGAAATTTTAACTGCAAGTGATCATTGTAAATGCGCTGTAATATGCAACTACAGATCAATGTGCAGTTGCTTAACAGCTAAGGTCTTAAATATTATAATAAAACATAAACATTAAGTCACAAAGAGTCCAGACACTGCTGCCATAAATAGCCAAATGACCACGAGCAGAGGTGGGAGTTAAAGAGCAAAAGTCCATCATTCTCTCAAATGCTCAGCATCTTACCGGTCATGTCCTCGCTTGCTCGTTAGCTCACATTTGGACAAGAGAATGGTTGATGTCATGGACTTTGTTGTCCAGGTTGCTTTATGACTTCCTACTATGCATTTCTAAAAAGCTGTAAAAGAATGTTCTTAAGTGTATGCAACGATGCTGTTGGAGGTAGTACTCATTTGTTTGTTCCCCCATTATTTGCATATTTTCTCTAACCTATAACTATACTGCTCACAAAAATTGTGCAATTATTTTTTTAATAATGAAATATCCCCTTATTTTGTGAGCAGTGTATGTAAATTAGTTCACATTCACTTAAGTCTCTTTATTTGACAACCTCAGAAGTGTTTCCTTTAGACAGGGTCTAGGTAATAATAATTATAGCAGTTGACTGATATTATCCTGCCGATTAACACCATTTTAAGATAATCACCATAATTTCTGTGCTTACAAGGCAGATATTCTGAGAAACTTTGTTTTTAGCATCACACCTTGCTGCCTGTAACTGGAACTGAGATTAAAAACAAAATTGCTGCAACGATGCTCTACTCTAACATTGTTCATTTCATTTTGCTAAAATTGATTATTTTTCCCATCAGAAAAATCTGGTAATAAATGTTTTTGCTAAACTCAATATTTGTTTCCCCTTTTCTTCTTGTTATTATTTTCTTTTGTGCAAATAGAGACAGCACATTTTTAACTTGAATGTTCATTTATGTTCAGCGCTTTTTTGTCTCATTATTGCCATCAATATTTAAATTTGTTAGTTGCCAAAAAAAGTGATGTTGGCATTATATACTGCTCATAACAATTAGGGGATTGTTTACAATGAAATATTACCTCAGTTTTGTGAGCAGTGTATATCAGAAACCCTTCTCTCTAAATGTCAGCATCAGTCATTATCAGTCAACCGCTAGTCATAACGGTGCAATAGTGTATTTTCTATAATTATAGTGAATGTCTACAAATTACAAAAAAGGTTGGAAAAAGGTGAGTAGCATTCCACTTATTCCACTGTATGCAGTGGTATGTGTAAACAAAATACATCAGTTTTATTGTGAAAAAGACTTGTCATATTTACTTCGCACTGACCTGAAAAAACTGTGACCGTGGTCATGTCTGGTCAACATTCTAATTCACATAATGTAGACACAAAGCCACATACATGTAATATAATTACATCATAACATCATTCACTATTAAAGTAAATAAAAATAAGCACTTACAATTATATTAGTTCTTACATTACAACTTGCAGTAATAACATGTCACATACACCAATTAACATGGGTCAGTGCTTAGACAAAGCAATTATCCTCTCTAGAATTATCACAATAACAACATTAATCTTATCCAAATTCAGTCCCAGCCACAGCCTTCTCTGGTAGAGTAATTAGGAGACGATGTGCCGCCAAGGACCTCCCACTAAGGACTCTTTATAATCTATTCTGTTTTATAATTTCGTTCATTTTAATTTTTCTATTACTAATTTAACTGTTGTTACTAATTTGTTAATTTAATACTGTAGTTTGATATACTT
>JAVSBV010018127.1:0-12209 GCA_033117975.1 Parotocinclus spilosoma | reverse complement strand
ATAGCGAACGTACAAACAAGAACTACTGTTGCTTACCAACTTTGTTCATTGAAAAATAAATTTGCAAATAAGTTTTTGGAAACGATCTACAACACAATATATAGGTACTCAGCATGCGAAGTAATAATACTGTAAAAACAAGTTCTTACTCAATTCCAGTCAACGTTTGTAGAACTTATCCAGTGTGATCTGACGCGTTCTCTTGACAGACCGCACGGATCCCAAAAATCCTCCCATATCTCGCTGATCCGCTCTAAGTGGCGACTTGTGGCTTCTTTTTCTTATTCGCTCTCACGCTCTTTCGTCCGATTAATCGGAATTTTGGTCCAAATAAGCGAATAACATTACACGTATATAATAGGATTTGTTTTGGTACCTTTGGTCTGAATAAGCAACTGGTCCCATTAACCGGTGGTCCAATTAACTGGAATCGACTGTATGTCAATGTAAATAAGTCATTTCAGGTCAAGTCTCAAGTCAAAGTCGAGCCGAGTCTTTTAGCAGTGTTAGGCAACCAGTTTCTTCAGTTTGCAACTTCAGTCTTGGGATTCAAATTTCTCATTTCTACAAATTAAAAGTACCCTGAACGGGGCATCACTGGTGCACCCAGCCTCTGTGCAGCTCAGTTGTGACTGGAAGGTGATGCTGGAACTCATAACCGTGTCACTATGGTGCTGGGAGCCAGTTTCGTGGATTCGTTTTGATTTGATAGTGAGAATGCATCCTGGGAGTTTGGTTTGGCTTTAAGATCACACGAGACGCGCGGTTTAATGAGCGATGACGCATCTCAGCCGTTGGAGCCGCTGTTATTTGCATATTCTGCAATTAGAGTTGCATTAATACTAATTTTGCGCTCATTAGTGCCACAGGTGCTCTTCTTCCTGACGGAGAAGGTGCAGGAGGTTTAAGAGTGGAGGCGTTATATTACTCACGCCCAAACTCCCGTCTGTTTGCATTGGGTTAGTGATCAGTCTGGCTACCAGTATACCAGTTTACCAGTATTCCAGCAGGACTAGTGTTTTTAAACTATTGGCTTATGGTTAGGGGGCAGCACGGTGGCTCAGTGGGTAGCACCGCTTGCCTCACAACAAGAAGGTCCCGGGTTCAATCCCGGGCGGGGGGGGTGGGCGGCTTGGGTCCTTTCTGTGTGGGTTTACCCCGGGTACTCTGGTTTCCTCCCACAGCCCAAAGACATGCGTGCTAGGTTAATTGGCATCTCCAAACTGTCATTGAATAATGTTGTGTATAGGTATGTGACTGGTGTTGAGATGAACTTGTGTATGGATATAACCTTGTGTGTGTCGCTTACATGGCCACTGATGCCAATAGCGATGTTAAAGAAGCCAAATAAATAAACAAACTTATGGTTAGGAGCATCAACGCTACACACACACCATTGTGTTTGTTAAATCGTGTGGAGGATGAGTGCACTAACGGACTTTAAGTGCACTTAATAATCCGATCGTAGTCAGATTTTTTGCTGTTTTCTGATTATTTAAGTGGTCAGACTCTAGATCTAGAAGCAAAAACAAAGCTGGATTTTAGTTCAGTCTTTCAAACCCGCTCGTTTTTCCTCGGGGTGCCCATGCGAGCAGAGCAGCTAGCAGAAAAAACACGGTTGCCAGGTCAACTTATTCTGAGAGATTTCACTCCTTTTGGGCTTATTTTACACAGACCCGGGGCTGGATTCCATTACGGGATCTGGCAACCCAGAATTGAAGGCAGCACGCGTTTCTCTTCGCAGAGAGAGCGAAACTCAATAGATACCTGAGAAAATTAAGAATTTTATGATTTAATAATAAAGTTTGACGTTGATGTGACGTTTCTGTGATATTCAAATAAAATTGTACTTTTCTAAAGAGTCACTTGGCCTAAAGCCCACTGAGCATTTACGGGGGCACCCGAAGACATCACGTTCATCACGATGATCAGATAGAACAAGTGGAACATACCAAATGCAGAGAAATTAGTGGTCTTTCGTTCTACTGGATTGCTGGTGGTGTTATTTGGAGTGGCATTTTCTTTTGGGAGAAAATGAAGAAGGGGAGCGCAAGATACCTTAAGGGTGTGTTAGTGCATTTATAATCGCTTTTGCTCTACGCTGACTTTTGGCTTCGTGGCGACGTCTCATAACTGTAGGAACAGGATCCACAGAGACTCGGAGAGGGCCCTGGTGTTGCTAAGCCAGCAGTAAAAGAGCTATTAGAGCCATAAAGCTTTGATTACCTTTTCGAACACTGTCTGTAGGGTGTTGAATCTTGCAATATCAACGCCGTGCTCTCAGAGCAGATTCACTGTTTCTGCTCGTCCCTCTGAGGATCTGGCGGAGAGATCATTCGTTCCTGGACGCACCACATGTTAAGGTCTTTCGTTTGCAGCGGGTATCTTTCAGGGTGAAAGGAGCCCTAGAAGTAGCAGCTTGTCTTCTCTACTAAAATATTTACCATCTCTCAGGCGCTGGTCTGTAAATCGTGCAGCCCCACACGAGCCACGAGACAAACACCCGGCCGTACGTCCTCTAAAAGCTTGAATAGAATGCACCTCCGTATAGGATTCAGGTTGTTTATAAATCACATCCTGATGGGATTCCCATGTATGACCCATGTCCCATGTCCTCTCTGTCTTTGACGTCGTCATTTCTCATTTCTTCTCTTCCTCTGTCTCAGGTGCCATCGAGGCTTGCCTGGGCCACATGCTGAAGCGAAGAGCAGCAGGCTTTCTCCGCAGCGATAAGATCGCCGCCCTGTTCACCAAGATAGGCAAGGTGTATGCCACGGCCGAAGAGGTGTGCCGAAAGGTCCAGGAGCAGCTGCAGCAGCAGGCCGACGTGAGCAGGTCTGACCCGTTTACCCTTAAACTCTCTAAGGCAATGGTTCCCAAACTTTCTTCCTCAGAGCCTCCCCCCTCATGAAGGTCTAAAATGCCTCCCCACAAACACCAAAAGAATAAAGTCAATTGATTGATTAAATATCTATTTAAATACGTTGACATACAGATTTCGTTCCATTTCTGATATGAACACCGGGTACAAGGAGCTAAGAATGAAGATAGGCAAAAGTTTGGCTCAAACCAGGAACAACGGGAGCAACAGGAGCCAGGAGCAAACCAAAAATGTGGAGAACACGAAATCCGACAAGGTAGAGAAACCGCAAAAAGGGGTTTTAGCAGGAAAAGCACGGCGGGCCGTAATTAAGCAGCCTGCTGTGGAAAGCGAAAAGGGTCAGAAGGGAGCAACGAGGACGATATAGCTAATTCTCTGTCTCTATCATCCTGACAGCGATAAACAGAGACGATGATGGAGAACCAGTAAGGTAAATGCAATTGTGATGTGATTCTAATGAACGTTTATGGCCGAAAGCCTGTGCAGGATATTGGAAAGAGCAGTTGGAGAGCAAATAACGTTTGCAGCGCGTGTAGAGATTAATGGTCGGGGGCTGCTGTGGAGGACTCCAAGCAGCGTTGCGGCCCTCTTTCATAAGCCAGGGACGGTTCGTGCGGATGCACCAAGGCTGCACTCGGCTTCTTATTCGTCCATTAATTCTCCATTAGCAGAGCCACACGGCGAGCGTAGCACAGGATAATGCGGGACGCCTCGGGGCGATGTTGCTGTAAGACAGCGTTACATCTGCCTGTGTCGTATCTGTTTATCCGTAATCGTATTCATCTCACAGCACAGACAATGAGCTCAGACTTTTAATGTAGTGCACCCTCATCGCACCGTGTGTGTGTGCCCGTGTGTGTGTGTTCCATCCCTTTGCACTCCATTCGCTCAGTAACTCCTATCGCCATGGCAACATTGTAGCATCTCTAGAACAACTGGCAAACTCCCTTATAATAGGATCGTGATTATAGGCTTGTCTCGACCTCAGGATTAAAGGCTATTACGAAGTCCCATGAGCAAGAGCTTCACTATTGAGCTTAGTTTAAATCTTTGAGATGTGCAGCATGTACATGTAGTCAAAGGTCTGAGGACGCTACTGAAATGCTCGCTGAAAAGAGCTCAAAGCTTTGCAAACACTACCTGAAGACCAAAAAAGTTCAGGGAGGGCGAACCGTGTAAATGTAAATGTAAAGATCGAAATGGGTAAGGATTTGCACTGGGAATGAAGCAAGTGCATATCAGTAGGTTTTGGGGCCAATCCCACCTCCGGAAAGATATTCGGTCCTGGAGCAAGGGCCCTCACCTACGATCTGTTGGATCGTCAGATTGGAACAAGATAAGGTCATAAGGTGATTGTGTGCAGCCCGTCAAGAGAACGCGTCAGATCACACTGGATAAGTTCTTCTAACGTTGACTGGAATTTAGTAAGAACTTGTTGTTTACAGTATTATTACTTCGCATGCTGTGTACCTATACATTGTGTTGTAGATCGTTTCCAAAAACTTGTTTGAATATATTTTATAATGAACAAAGTTGGTAAGTAACAGTAGTTCTTGTTTTGTGCGTTCGCTATACGTGTAAATAAATATTTAATATGTTACATAGCACGTCCCGTCTTGTAACATGGGGCATGTTCGTTTAATCGTACCAGCCGGTTATTAGGACCAAAACGTTCGCATCCCGATGTGGTCCCATTAACCGGAATCGACTGTATATAAACGAATATCTAGTCCGATCGGCTTCTGTCTTTTTTCCTTCTTCAATCTTAAATTGCTTTGATTTAAAGTTTCTCATTTTGTGCATCCTATTATTTTTAATCCATCATTACCATGAGGACCACTCGCTGTGAAGCTCACTACATCTGTTCCGTTTTGTTGCTCTGATACTGGCTTGATATTGTTCTGTTGATTAGACTCGATCGCTCGCTGCTGCCGTGTTGTTCAAACCTTCCCCTTCAGACGTTCTCTGATATTGTTCCGTCAGGCGTTATTGCTCTCAGTGCTGAATCTGCACCAGTAAATCTCGATAATATCTGCATAATCACAAGCAGGAACTGGGATTTATTTGCTTGTTTACCCGAAACGGCCGAACGATCGGCGGCAGTGGCCGATTGCACCCGCTTTGACTGGCAGGACGCTATAGGATCGATGCTAATGCTGGTTTGTGGGTTTGAGCAGGAGGCACCGGTGTGAGAAGCAGGATCGTCTGTCTTGGGACTGGTACAGATCGATGCTCTACTGGCACAGCTTTAACTCCATCGACTGGCCGCCCCAAATTGCCCACTATAGGTGCGTGTTGCAGTTGTGCGCTAGGTTAGGGCGCTATAATGACCAGGCACTTTGGTATGAGCACACTAACGCGAAAATGTCAGCAAGAAGGAAGCTTTTAGTTTGTATCGCCGGTAGCGGCGGTGTAATAATGTAATAATTTCATTATCAGCACAGGAAGGTTTTCAGGAAACCAGAACTGTTTGCATGACATGGAAAAAACTAGATATTTATGTTAAGGTTCCAGCAGTCCAAACAGAACAAGTTGTAGTTCCGGATCAGGTGCAGTACTGTCCAAAAGTCTTAGGCCAACATTAGGTTTGTTGTTTTAGCAAGGGAATAGTAACCCTACAGAATGATTGATTAAGATACGAAAGGAGAAGAGTACAGAAAAAGTGCTTGTCGTGGAGCAGGGGTAAAACGGGTCTTTGCCCAAAACTACAACCAAAGACTCAGGCACGGTACTGTATGTTTTAGCCGACGCCCTTATCCAGAGTGATGGTGCATCCTGTATCCTGTAAACTGTTTGGGAAGTGTGTAGAACAGTTCCGAAGCCTCGGGACTCCATAAAGGTTTCTGCAATCTGGTGCCAAACCTTATTTACTTGCCGTTCGTTACGACTAGTGGTCGCACAGTTGCAGCACCCCAACCCCCTCCCAGTGCTGTGATGTCCTGTCTGAAGCGTCAGTTCTAAAAAAAATTGTTCCATAATCACTACAGCAAATTGGCTGTTAGATGTATGACTCACCCAGATTTTTACAGTAAATCGTTTGGAGGCGCCGTATCGAGCAGTCCAAGTCCTGATATTATCACTTTTTTTTAAATCTAAGAAATCCACTCTCAGAGGTGTCACCGGATGACACATTCACTCGTGTGTGTGTGTGTGTGTGTGTGTGTGTGTGTGTTATAGCCACTGGGTGAATGATCTTGCCAGGCGTAAGTGGCTGTGAATGAGTGTGTCGTGACTGCTGCGAGCCCTCCTTGTCTGCTGCAGACGAGCTGAATCCTGAACGCTCTCAGTCCCCTGTGGCCAGGCTGTGTGGAAAAGTACAAAAAGATTGCATCTGCAGCCAAATAACCAGCCGTCAGGACATGTGCTGCTCGAGTTCTCCGCTCTCTCCAGTAACTGTCAATTCTTTATGTAATGTACTTGGTCAGCTGGGACGTATTCGGTGTCACATTTGCCCAACGGAGCCCAATATGAGCTTGTCAAAATCTTCTGGGCAAAACAACACCGAACAATTACATTTCAGACGAGGATGCGTCGATGACTGTACGACATGTGGAGTTAAATGTCAAGTTCACTGCGGTGCTGCTTTAAGAGAGATTATTGCAATCCCATTCCAGTCCCATTAAGACGTTCCTCTGCTTCGGCTCCATCCAAGCTGTTCTACCACATGGCTGGAAGCTACCCAGACCACGGAGAAAACCAACTCCCTCCTTCGTCTAGTTGACTGAGGATGTCATGCCACCCAAAAATTCCCACAAATAATGCGTATACCCATAATAATGCGTACGTACTTAATCGAGATCCGGCTGAAGTTTAAGCAAGTGCATCAAGGACCGAGCAAACGGCAAATTTGTTGGTCAAAATGCGATGAGAACCGAATAGATAGTCGCTACTTTATTATAAAACAAGCTTTTGTTAATGTTTACAGTTTAATGTAAGTGTTTTAAATGTGTCTAAGGTACTCTAGTATATACGATCAGATTTGTCGGGACGTATCTCCCTCGCAGATCAGCGACTACCTGTCTGTGTTTTAAACGGAAAACTTGGAACTAAATGTTACGGTATGTGGTAGGACCCAAAGATGCGGGAGTGATGGAATCCCACGACGTAGAACAATAATGGGGAAATAATATAGAAATAACTAAAAGAAGTGGAGCCAAAAGGCTCCCGAACACAGGAAAACAAAAAGGAAGAAAAGGCGCGCCGTTGTGTTGCGTCCCGAGTGGGAGCAACGTGCGAACTGATCGCGAAAAGTGCTGAAGCGGCAAAACGGGGCAGACATGCAGAGAGCACGATAAAGCGCTGATTTGGGACGTCTCCCCAACCGCGAGGCACGGAGGTACTCCGAACCGCCAGAGGGCGAGCATGAGCTCATATAGCGTGAGTAAGCGAAGCCGAGGCGCATCTCATTTAGGGCGAGCAGCCGGCTGGAGTGAGACTCGGTAGGACGAAAAAAAAGTGAGCTCAGGCGTGTGCGAGGAGCTCACGAGTACGGAACGGGAAACCCTCAAAGTGTCCCTAAAATACTAAGAACCTCGGGGGTTTCCCCCATATGCGTCCGTCGGCACTATAAGCCCCGGGACGTTACCAGCTAACCATAAAGGTGATCGCTACAGTGTCAAGGTGTGCACGGATGGTCGGGTGCACGGGTGGAGTGGAGTGACGGCCTGGCCACGAACAGCGTTAGAACTTGCATTTAATTTACCGGGAAAAGCAGGTGTTCGCCATCAGGTCGTAAATTAAGCAAAGGCTATAAACCGGCTCACCGTTTGCTCTGTAACGAGAGGTAGGAACCCTAACACTAAAGACTCACGACGTTAAAAAGATTAGGCCAGAGCCATGATGACGGGGTCACCACTGTACCAAATGTCCGAACAATGCCCTCTGTGTTCTCAGGAGGACCCAGATCACAGGACAGGAGTCCCTCCGGAGACAGAGCTCTTCTGCAGGCAGAGTCCCTCAGGTGCTCTCGGCTCAGGCCATCAAGCACATCTGGGTTCGCACTGCACTTTTCGAGAAGGTCCTGGACAAGATCGTACAGTATATTGTAGAAAACTCGAGGTAAGATGGAGCTTCCTCTTTAAACGCCCCTGGGGTTTGTCTGACAATAACAAACGCTCAGTTCTTTATCTGTACGAGTTTAATATTAGCTGATATATCCGTGTTGTACCTGTGTGCTTGCAGTAAGTATTATGAAAAGGAAGCCCTCATGCACGACTCCGTATTCGGACCCATCCTAGCAGCTCTTCTGGGTGAGCCTCTTTACAATCACGCACCCTAAATGTACGAGACGCAGTCCTTTTTCCCTTAATGACAACCGCAATTCTCCACGTCTGCGTATTCGGACCGTAGTCGGACCCTGCGCTCTGGAGTACACCAAGCTGAAGACGTCGGACCATTTCTGGACTGATCCCTCAGCCAACGAGCTGGTCCAGAGGCACCGCATTCACGGAGCGCACCGAGGCCAAGAAGCGTCGCCCGGTCGCAGGCCCGCTCTCGGGGTGAGAGAGGATTCAGCAGCTTGTATGGTGGGAAAACAACTTGAAACGATCTCTAGAATGCGTTTTTAAAAGTTTTACCTTTGGATAACGAGAGGGAAGCTTAACAAGTTCTCTAGCTTTTCCCCCCTTTGAACAGACATCGTTAAAGGAGCCTAGTCTATTTGCAAGCCTAAACATTAAAAAGTGGCTTTACATAGACAAAAGTTTGTGGACACCCACATTACTTCCAAAATTAGTATGGATTTTGTACCTAAAACTGCCTTTATTCTTCTACAAGGGCTTTCCATCGGATTTTGGAACATGACTGTAGGGTCGGCTTTTGATGTTATGACAATAAGCTCACTGTTGGGGTGTTTTCAATGCGTCTGATGTGGTCAAGGTGAACTTCCTGTGCAAGATTTTATCAAAGCTGGCAAGCCGTTTCTCTGTGGACTTTGTTTAAGGACAGCCAGCAGGGCAGAAGGTTGATGAACATGTTCAGAGTCACTGGGGTATCGGAACCCATTCTACTGGCACTGTTTGTCTACGAAGAATCCAGAAATGTACGCCTTACACACTGCTCCCAAAAATTAGAGGATATTTTCTTTATACATTTCAACTTTTGTAAGCAGTGTATTATGAATCGGTTACTAAAAGGCCAGAGCTCAATTATTACAACAACTGGATTGTGGTGGCCCAGTGGGTAAGACACTATACTATGGACCGGAAGGTCCAGGGTTCAAATCCCGCCTCTGCCAAGCTGCCACTGTTGAGTCCTTGAGCAAGGCCCTAAACCCACAATTTCTTGGATTGTAGGACTCAATTGTAAGTCGCTCTGGATAAGGGTGTCTGCTAAATAACATTATTCTAAATGCACAAAGGGCGTCCACAAACTTTTGTTTTTATAGAGCACAAGTCATACATTTCCACAATTAGAACCAGTAGCCCAGAACCTTTGCCTTAACTGAGCCTTATAGTTTTCTTTTGGTAGACAAACATTAACCTTGTTCATCCCCTTCATAGTTGAATTTGCAGGTTTTATCCAAAAAATCCCAACCCCACTTAAAAAATGGTTTAAAAACACATCCTTCAGTGGTTTCTCCATAAAATTCATTCAATCCAGTTCATTCGGAATGAGTTTCCCTCTTGAATGGTAGAGATTTAGCAAAGTTAGGAATATAGTCTTCCCCATTTCTTTTGGTACTTTTGGTTCCATTATGCACATAAAGCAGAAGCGAGGAAATTTCGATAATAAAGCAGCATCATTTTATGACGTCTAGTACATCGAGGAGCAGCGCTACTCTTTAGGGTTGTTTTATTAGTATTATTGGTTGCACTCAGAGTGTAGGCATGTTTTATGGTTAAATGCCTCGCCTCGCATCTGCCTCGAATTAGATCCGTAAGAGGCAGTCCAGCGGGAGCATGTCCGAGGATAAGTTTGCAGCCTCGGCGAGGGAGTACGTGGAGTCTCTGCATCAAAACTCGCGTGTGCATCTGCTTTACGGAAAGAACAACGTGCTGGTTCAACCGGTAAGGCACTTCCTGACAAGCTCTGACACGGTCCCGATCACGCTTTGCTCGCTCTATCGCTGCGTTCGCAGACTCAACCGACAAAAACCTCTCAGGGGACCTCTCAACCTCAAAGTTTAATTCACTTAAAAAGGCAGAGAAAAAGGGTAATCAAAATACCGACAGGACTGCGATTCCCTTTTCTGTCAGCAGGTGTCACAAGGATTTGCTTGTACCAGTTTTCTGCCGTGCCTGCTCACAGAAAAGGGAATCGCAGGAAAGAACTGTGAATTATATATACAGGGTAAGCCAAAAGTCACAGGACAGTCTGAAGGGACAGTCAAGGGACATATCTGAATACCCCAGGGTGTAATGGATAAGAGGGCATATCTTTTATGCCATGTCCAGAGCATGGGCGCCATCTTGAAAGCAGCCATATTGGATCAACGGGAAGTTTTTCCAATGGGAAGGTGGCCGTGTAGGATATCAAAGAAGATCAGAATTGGTCAGAAATCGATGGGTGCGATCAGATTTGCAATATCTGCTGTGGTTCAAAAGTTAAACACAGAAAGTTCAGAACTTCTGTTGTTCCTCAGAGGTAACTGAAAATGGAATTGCTGATTCTGATGTCCGCGGGGGTTGGGTGGGGGTGGGGGCTTGCGCCACTGCCGTAAACGTAGTGACGTAGTGTCTGGAGAACCAATACCGACCAAGAAAGCTCAACAATGGTTTTGGGAGCCTTTGGGAAAAGTCCAGGACGCAGCACGAGACATGTCCTGTGACTTCTGACTCACCCTGTACATAAGGCAGATTTTTATTTGTGTGTGTGTGTGTGTGTGTGTGTGTGTGTGGATAACTTAAAATACAGCAGGGTATTTCATAACAGTAGTATAGTCCAGTGACTGGGAGCTGGCCGAGTCTTATGAAAATCAATAGAGCAGCTGGATCAGGCCTAGAAATAGGAAACATTGAACTTAAATTGGATTTCAGAATGAAATATGATCGTCTGCCCACTTAAGAAAGGTCAAATTCATTACATTTTATCACTGGCTCTCCATCCCCATCCGTTTCACTCATTGCCTGTGCCTTTCTTATAGATTTCCCCCTTTGCTCTATCATATGACAGATATCTGACGAGTCATGTGTTTGTTTTCTGGTGCAGAAGAAAGACATGGAGGTTTTGAGAGGTTACCTGTCTTTACATCAGTCCGCCGACACGCTCACACTGAAATGGACGCCTAACCAGCTAATCAACGGCACGCTGGGCGAATGCGACCTGGAGAAAAGGTAAGTCTGAGCACGTGCAGTACTTTGCAAAAGTCTCAGGCCACCAGACCATTCAATTGGTTATTTATAGCATACTGTTAAACACTGAACCAAAAAACCTGGATTCTTTATTCCTTAATCCTCTTTTCTTGTCTGCTACGCTTCCAAAAAGACTGTTCCTGGAGCTTCTTCAGAAGGGTCAACTCGGCATAGGGTAACAGGAAGCTGTGCTTTAATGCAGCTTATAAAATGTTCTGTATTTTCTGGTTCTAATAAAGAGACGTTGAAATCATTATATATGGTCATTTAACGTGAGGAAACAGTGGAATATCTAATCTAAGGGTGGCCTGAGACTTTTGCGCAGTAGTTTACATTGATTCGGAAATCTCATGGGTGCAAACGGAGAAGTAAATCGAAAGTGGATACGCTTCCTAATCCCATGCTCATCCTTTTTTTTGCTGCAGTATTTATTGGGACTACGCATTGACCGTGCCCTTAAGACAGATCGTCTGCATTCACTGTCACCAGCGATGTAAGTCCGTCCCATCGTTATCTACGACTGGCTTCGCTCTCAAGCAACAGTGTACTGATTCTATTGAGATAATAAATTCGATTTTCTATGGTTTAATGTTTCATTATTTAGTGAGCTGCTGACTGAGTGCATGTAGAATTATTGCCTGTTCTCGGGCTCGTCCACTGCGAGTGTGGACCTAAAACCTTTGATCAGTGATCTAAATCCAAAGCTACATCCCTGCTTCTGTTGAGCTTGTGACTCCTTGTGGTTTACTCTACAAATTAATGTGCATCATATAAGGCAGGTCCCAAAAATCACAGCGCTGTGCACAATATATTCATAGTGTATTATATACAAATATAGTGCGTAAACGTCACAAAAAAAGCTTCATTAAACGAAAAATAGACAGTATAAGATAAGATTGAGGTCTGGGCTTTGACTTGGCCACTCTAATACAGTCAATTAATGAAACCACATCGGGACGTGATCGTTTTGGTCCTAATAACCAGCTGGTCCGATTAAACAAACATGCCCTATGTTACAAGACGGGACGTGCTATGTA
>JAVSBV010018126.1:0-25798 GCA_033117975.1 Parotocinclus spilosoma | reverse complement strand
CTGGGGGTCCGGGTGTCTCTCTGTCTGGGGGTCCGGGTGTCTCTCTGTCTGGGGGTCCGGGTGTCTCTCTGTCTGTCTCCTGACACTTGTCCACTAATTCTCGCTGTCAGGTATGATACAAAACGTTTACTGGCGGCTCAACAGGTACAAAAAACTAACCGGAATAAAGTTTGAAGTTACAAACGGCAGGCACGAATGCGACGACACACCACTTATAGTGCCGCACTTTATCTTTTACCTGTAGCGCTTTTACCCTCCACACCATTTAGGAATTCTTTACTTATTTGGCATTCCATAGCAAACAATAATGATACCAGCACCCCACCCCCACACAAACACCCCCACAAACACCCCCACAAACACCCCCACAAACACCCCCACAAACACCCCCACAAACACCCCCACAAAATCAGCCAAAATTTTAAAAGCACAAAGTACAATCACATTTCTCCTCCATCCAACACATCCACTAAGAGAACCTACTGTTCACTTCATCCTAGAATACTGTGTATCCCAGGGTTTATCTCTGTATTCACATTTAATAAAAGCAACATTATTTTTTGGGTTTTTTTCGGTTAGTGGGTGGTTTTAACGTTTTGGCTGATCTGTATACAGAAAACCGTTCAGTGTTTCAGCAGATACTGTGTGTGATTTCTAATCTGTTCTCTAACCTAAGGGGATGTCATTGCTCTATAGGCATGACCGGTTGCTATGGGCTACGGTGCTGTTAAATACGTGGTAAGAAGTCAGGGACAACCACGGTAAAACGTACAACAAACGGGGCAACTAAAGACATTCATTAAGCCATACAGAAGAGTCCCTGGTTGCCTAAGCGCTATCGATAAAGCAAGCTGATGCAACGAGTGAGTGACGTACTTTCCCCTTCTCCAGAGCGCTGCGTCTCTGCAAGGCAAAATACAGTCAAAGCAACAGGGTTACCCAAAATTCACTTCCTACACATGGAGTGCACTCCTTTTATACAAGTGGACATATTTAGGTCTGTGTTAAGAGTACAGGGTGAGTCAAAAGTCACAGGACACGTCCTGTTGCCGGCAAAACCGTTCTTAAGGTTTTTGGGTTTTTTTAGGTTGGTTCTTTAGACAGTCACTACGTTTCTGCTCGCCCACAGTCCCGGGTTTCTCTGAATTTGCTTAATGAGGGATGTAACAGTGCTGTGTGGAATTGGAATCTCCCTGGGTGTTGGTTGTTAAAATCTGTTGCTATGCTACGGCATCTGCGTTCCCCGGACATCAGAATTGCCGTCACAATTCTGTGTTGTTTGTTTATTTGGCTTCTTTAACGTCCCTATTGGCATCAGTGGTCATCCAGCAACACACACACACACACACACACACACACACACACACAGACACACACACACACACACACAAACCGAGTTTTCCTTATCATGGAGACAGGCCAAAAGCCCAAGTTATTACAATTCACCTACCTTGACTGATGAGTTATTTCGAAGGACACTAGACAGTGCTAGGTCATATAGTGTGCTAAGCCATAACATATTCAAAGTCCAGACAGAAAATGCCAAATGTGATTTGTTTTTGGTTGAGGGTGCTGTAGTAGGAAATGGAAAATGGCCAGGTCATGTAGAAATGCAGTGAATACACTGCAGTAATATTTTTTTTGGTCCCCATTACAAGGCCTCCAGTCCAGATATTTGGAGAAAACTTTTGCAATGTCACACAAAATCATCACCAGCAATGGACAAATCATATTATATACATACTAGCAGATGAAAGAAAATAAAATCTTAAAATTTTATTGCTGTATATTTAAGTAGCTCAGCTGTTTTAGTAGCGGAATGTCACTTCATTTACTAACAAAAAAAAATCATAGCTATTTGATGATCCAAAATATGTTGTTTTATCTCCAAAAAAAATAAAACAAAACAGGCGCCCTTCCCATCCATTGGGGGTAAGTGTAGTTTAGCATCCACCATTAAAATGAAGCTAAACAGAAGAATCCCAGTAGGGGTGGCATCATGACCCCAGGCTCTTTCTGTGTGGTGTTTATATGTGCTTTGTGTGTCTGTGTGGTTTTACTCTGGGTTTTCTCCCACATTCCAAAGAAATATGTGTTATTATCATGATAATTAATGATATTAATGATATTAATGATTAATGATATTGCAAAGTGACATTAATGTTTGTTGTTGTTGTTCCTGCAAGCTAGACAATGACTTTGCCAAGACACTGATTAGGATTAATCAGATAAGACAATGAATGAATGAATGAATGAAGTAGTACTGTATGAAATGTAGAGAAAGGCTTTAGCAGGAACAATGTTCTTTTAGGTTTTTCTATATGTTGGGTGCTATGAAAGCCATTACAACATTAGAGCAAAATGGCTCTTGTACCCTGTTGCCGATTCTAGCCTGGATACAATATGACATACGGTTTGGCATGGAGGCATACAGGTTCTGTATGGTACCCTGTAGCACATTTGCACATATATGTTGCAGCTGGGCCTGCAGATCTTACACATTCACAGGTTGATGAAGCTGGAGTCCCAACTTGTGTCATAAATGCTTGATTAGAGATAAAGATGACAACCAGGCAGGACCAAGCAGGTGTTGCAATATAGTTGAGATGTTCCTCAATAACCTTTGCTGTGTGTGGGCATTATCCTGTCGCAAAATAAAATGGCTCCCCAGATCATCAGGCCAGGAGTTGGGGCAGTATGCCACTACAGAGCAAAGGCAGGATTGAAGGGCTCCCCACAAGGGGGCCCCTTCCTCAAACCCAGCCCAAACATAACCTGTAATTTACTGAGCTTTGCAGCAATCCATCAGTTATATCTGTGAGTGTATCTAGCATTAAAGTATCATTAAAGTTCTCTGACAGGTATGTGTGTAATTTGTCATTTGTAATTCTGCTGAATTTAGTGCTGTTTTGACCTATAGTTAATATAGGTGCACATATCATTTATCTTATTTGTTGTAAGTATACCAAACCTTTACATTTCATAATATGATAGTTTTATGTTTATTATGCTTGGTATATACAGTATGTAATACTGTGAAATATAAATGTAAATGTGAAAACATCACATACTATTATATGTCCATTAAACATTTTATCTATACTGAACATTAATGAACAACATGAATAATATATACTGCTCACAAATATTAGGGGATAGCCCAAAATTAAATATTCCATAATGAAATATCCCCTCATTTTTGTGAGCAGGGAATTTAATAAATAGTTTATATAATTAATATACAAACTGGCCACTGTGGGTCTGTATGGCTAGTTTCAACGTAACCTTGTGCCTGTCACAAATGGCCATTGGTGCAGAAATAAATGTTAAATAAAAAATACATAAATAAATAATTTCGGCTGGCTGACCAGGCATTGATCTCCACAGCAACTATCACACAGTTCACATAAAGATATTTCCTTCATTCATTTCACAGAAAGAGTGCATTGACCTATTGACTTAACTGTAGCCTAGAGACTAATAAAAAAGACGAATATATTTGTTAAAAGGAATATGGTACACTATGAATGGAGGTAGCAAATATATGTATAGAAATTATAACTGTGATCACTACATTATTTCTTTGCAATTTCCAATTTTGATTAAAAAAACATCAAATAGTAGGCACTTGTTGTAGGTACGTGGATATGATTTTAAAAAAATGCAAAATAATTATGCAAAGGTTATAGTGCAGCAAGATTTACAAGGTTGTTAAATAAACATGAATACAATGCAGAACTCTTAGTATATAGTTGAGCAAAGCTTGTAAAATAACACAGTGTTGTTTCAATACACAGAAAAACTGGACAATGAATCAACAATACGTCTCATAACATTACAATTATCTGCTATACCAGGTGATATCAGCAAGCATTAATGCTGTACACGTATTCAAAGAGTTGGCTTCCCATTTCATACACTGAAAGTAAACAGGCTCAAATTCATACACATCTTATAGTCACCTTCCTTCACAGGCACCAAGCCCATATTTTACTTTGTGCAAAAGCAGATACAATACACCAGCACTGTTGCTATTTGTAGTGGAAATTGTATATTATCTTTATTGTTTCACGCTGATTTAGTTATCACATTTAATTGTTACGGAGGTTATGGCTAATATCAAGTCAGGTCAAGATTTATTTGTCACATATAAATTGTAGCAAGTTCAATTAACATTGAAATTGAAAAATTTCATGTTTCATCTGCATGTGTTTAGAATGCTTTTGTCAACTTAATTTAATTTGTTAATAAGCATCCTTTCCTGCATTTTAGGCCTGCAACACATTCCAAAAAATGATGTGATGTTAGCGTGTTTACCACTTTGTTATTTTTCCCCATTCTTCATGCAAACACATTTTAAGAGGTACAACAGTACAGGGTCGTTGTTGTTGCATTTTTCATTTAAAAATTCATATCCTCTTTTTCCACAGCCATGCCTTTGAAATGTGTGCAGCACGTGGTTTTGCATTGTCGTACTGAAAAATGCATGGGTGTCCTTGGAAAGGATGATGTCTTGAAGGCAGCAGATGTTGCTTTAAAATGTCAGTGTACTTTTAAACAGTAATGCTACCATTAATATAAGAAACATTGTGTGTTTTTATATGTACTCTTCATACTGTCCCAACTGATTTGAGGTTGTATATAATCTGCTTATCCAGAGTTATAGCAATGCTATTCATGGAATGGTCAACAGCTGGTGAACCTGTGCCTACTCTGCAATATTCAGCACATAATGCCTTTGTGATGTGGTGCCCTGTTCAAGCAGAGTGACTGCAAAATTAAGCTGTATTGCATGAAGTCTCATTACTGAATTAATTAGCATAACAGCTTTACTTCAGCGTTCAGTCAGTTCTCATGTTTTACAAAATAGGCCAGAGAAAAGCTTGTGTCTGGAAAATGACTTTTTACTTTAAAGTACTCAACCCAACAATATCAATAGTAGTCATGAATTACTGCCATAGTCTGGCACCAGTCTTCTTATTTGTCTGTATGGTATGAGTCACGATGAGCTATCATCAGAACTCAACATTGTAGCAATTGTAGTCTTACAGCACATGAAATTTAAACACTTGGCAAGATCATTCTGTATTCCTACTATAAATGTCATAGTTTTTTTCTATAAATTTAAATCTAGTATATCACAGAATGGTGTTCAACATACTACCACATACAAGACAACGGTGCGACACTGACTTAAAAAACATGGATTATCTATTTGCACTGGATGTCAACCTGGGAGATAAAGCACTTCTGGTGTGTCAGCTTGGTAAGTGCTTGTCCTGATCTGATCCTGATAATCAATTAAGAGCACTCTCTTAACAGATCCTCAATTGTGCCTTCATAATAAACCAGGTCTTTTTTAGAAAAAAAAAATGGACAGACTTCAGACAGAATCTTTTCATTTACATAAATGGTTCAAAGATCAATTATATGGGCATATTAGAATGCAGACCTTCAGTGTGGAAAAATTGCTTATTATGTCTGACTAGCAACTATAATATAGTTCACAGTCGGAAATTCATGCATTAAACTCAACTTCCAGAGGACTCATTATTATATATTTAGCACTGCGGGTGTGTTAGTAAATGGATAATTAATTCAAATGATTAACACTCTTATTGCACTTGCTGTGACATTACCACCAAAGCAATGATATTAGGCTTTACAAAGTGACATACAAGTTGCATAAACAGTTAATGCAGTGTTGCAAATGAACTCCCCCAAACCTGAAAAGCAGATCCTGTGTGAAGTATTCAGAAATAAAGCATATTTGGTCAGACTTTGAGAGGACCACGATAAAAAGACAATTAAAACATGTAATTCCTTACCACGGAAAGGTTCTATCCTTCCAAACTGAACCACCCATCCAAAATGAGTGGTGGACTCATTGCTTCACTGGTGAGGTAACATCCCCAATGACTACCATCAGAGCAAACTGCAGCACCCCTTACTTCCCTCCTCTGCAGCAAAGCTCCCTGACACACACAGTAACCCCATCACACACACACTCACGCACACAGCCATATCTTTCAGCACTCTCCCACTTGTCACAAAACACATACCTTCTATCACACACATCTCTCTCACTCTCTCTCTCTCTCGGTCTCATTACCTCTCCACAATTCTCTCTCTCACACTGACATATACACATGCTTTCCTGCTTCTTTTTCTGAGACTCATTTACCTCTGCTGTCTCGCTCTCTTCTCATTTAGGATGCTGCTCACACACTACTGCATGCAGAAAGCTACGCCCGAACAGCTACTGGAGGACAATCTCAAATGATCAATATGTAAAATCCTCCCCCCATCGGGACTCTGCTGTTTAAGCCAGTGAAACGAGGCAGAAGGGAAAAACCAGGTGTACAAGACTGTAGAGAGAAGATGCCATTTCTATACAAACGGCTATCAATGCAGTACCACATAGCAAAACAAAAAGTGTGTCTGTTTTAGCATTATACAACAATGACAGTTAGAGTTAAAGCTATACCTAGATAGAATTATGACTTTGTGACTTAAAATGTTTTGAAATTATTTTGTAAATATTTTTAATTCCATTTAAATGATTAATTTGAAATGGGACATATGGTGGTGCTTGAACGTTTGTGAACCCTTTTCTGCATACACAAGGCCTGAAATGTCATCAGATTTCACAAACATTCCAAAAGTGGATAAAACAAAGTGAAAAATATCAAACTTGGCAATTTACTTATTGAGAAAAAACCTTGTAAACCTCAACAATTGACATTTATTTTTTAAGGTGTAAATAATTAAACTGATAATTGAAATAAAGTGTGTCGCATCTATCAGGAATCAATCAAAATCTGATTGGCGTAGCATAGTTGTGGATCATGGCACAAACACAAAAGATACAGTTTAGACTTTACCAATCCACAGTCAAACACACTGAAGCCTATTGATACCATCCCATTAGTGTTCAACCAACAAAGGCCATGTGGTAACAGTGAGGTCACAAAGGAAACCAGGGTACATTCTAAGCAACTAAATGCCATCATCAGCAGAACACTGAACTACAATGGTGTGCATGGCAGGGTTGCAAGAAAAAAAATCACTTATCAACACTGGTATCTGTATGCAGTTTGCTAAACATCAAGTAGACAAGTCTGAAAGATATTGATAAATATCTTAGAATATGATAGAATGATAGAATAAATAAAAAAATAAATAGAACAGTTTGTTTAAAAGTATATTATAAATAGAGCAAAGAAAAGTGCATCCCAGAATAAAAACATTAATCAGTCTGTGAAACAGTGATGTCATGGGTTTGGTCTGTTTTGCTGCATCTGGCCCAGAGCAGCTTGCAAATACTGACTGACCAATGAGTTCTGGATTATTCCAGCAAATTCTAAAGCAAAAGTACACATGTCCAGGAACTGAATCCTAAGCATCCAGGGGTTATGCAGCAAGACAAAAGGAAGTTTACCATTTCCTTGGATTAAAAATAAAAAAAATGAACCCACCATCATCCCAGATCTGAATCTGTTCCGTAGGAAGAATGGTCTAAAATTGAGTATATACAGGTTCAAAAATAAAACTGAGTAAATAAAGGTGATGTGCAGGACTAACTGCACCAGCTAATGAAAACCATTAGATACATTCATTGCTGCACATAGGGTCACATTAGATAAAGTAAGCAAAGGTTCACACACTTTTGCCATTCACAAATGTGTAATACTGGATAATTTCCCTTAAAAAATTAAAGAATAAGTATGATATTTTGTCTTATTTGATGATTTGGGTTCTCTTTGTCTACTTTTAGGATGGGAGATCCGATGTGCTGTTATATCCAATGTTTTATTTCATGCATATGCAGAAATATTGAAAATTCTAAGAGAACAAATGTATTAGTTTGTTAATTGTTGTGTCTTTTACAGTGTATGTTACTGTAAAACAAAATGAGGCTGGTTCTTGCCACTTATTTTATTCACAAGAAATACACTACAGTATATGACTTGTAGTGCATCACTGTGGAGGATTCAGTGACTCGTGGTGCATTACTGCCTAAAAGAACACTCAAAACTGATTGTTCTGAAAAAAAAGAAAGATCTTTTTAGACAGGATGAGAAGGAAGGTCTTAATTTGTGAAAAAGCTGTATATGTCACATTTAAAGCTTAATTATGCTGCAAGAATCATCGATCAATCAAAAGATACAGTGTCCTCTAAAGGGCAGTGAAGTTTTGATCTGAAGATGACTAGCATGTGTTGCTACTGTTACAAATGTTATAAAATGTCCAGCTGGAGTAATTTTCCTCCATCAACTTAATTGGATTGCAGACTAGTCTCAGACAAACAAAAGCAACAAAACAATTTAGTCTTCTTTTGTTCCATTCTATTTCACAGGTTACCATTATCGATTGTATTTTAAAACCCAGCATTAATAAGAACTGAACTACAGTGTAATTAAAATGCCTCTTTAGCTTCATGGCTTAGTTAATTCATAAAAAATGTCTAGATTTATGCTTGTCATAAAATTCCAACATTTCATTAGTTGAACACAAGGAATAATCACATTGTACGTCACATTTTTCATGAAATACTCTTATAGAGAACAAAAGATTCATTCCAGGACATGTAGACATAAATAATTAAAAGGCATGGCAGCAGCTGTAACAGGTCTTCCTGTCAGTGACAGGGTTTTTAAAGATGAATGCTATATTAAGATTTAGGAGAGGCCTTAGATCATTGAGAGGCCTGAAGATAGGGGACAATAAAGGAACACACAAGAATTTTATATCATACGAGGGAACTTAAAAACTGTGATGTTTTAACTGCTGTTTTCAAATGTGAGTAATAATAATGTGAGTACTAACAATCATTAGTGTTTTGGAGTAGCACTCAATCTAAGAGTTTTGGAGTAGTACTTAATGTAAGGTAATATCCATCAGTAATCAGATTGTTATGTTGTCCAGTTTTGAGCTGTATGGCATTCATTGTAAAAGTGAAAATTTTTTCTATCACAGACAGAGTGGCTACGTGACCACTGAGAACAACTGAAAACTTGATCACTGCTGGGAGGTCCCATGGGCAGGAGAAGCTGTTGCCCTGACGGAGACACTCAACCCTGGTAACCACACGGGCGTGCTAGCACATTAGAACACTGTACCACCAGAGTGCCTACTTCACATCCTGTTCATAAACCGTACAAGACTGATGTAAAAAAATGAACTAAACTGCTTTGAAGTATAAAAGGTTTCAAATGGAATCTGTGCATTTATATTAATACATTGGATTCTATTTATCAATATGCTTCCATTATTCATAATGGGTAAAAAATATAATAATTTTAAACTCTAAGACACTACCTGAAGGATTATTGTATAATCCCTGGCCATGTTTGCACATAGTATATAGAGTATAAAACATGAATCAGATTACTTAGTTCTATCTAATAAATCTAAAACTCTGTGAAATTTTCTAATTTTAGAATGGAAATAACAAGAATATTCATATAGTGATGACATCTTTATGAATTAATAATAGCTCTCATAAATCCATTTTTGAGGCTTGACCCCCTTATTTCAGATTAATAAGCTTGTATGTGTTAATTAATGTTGCGTGAACAAATGTATAATTAGTTCTTTCTTGTTTGGTTTGGTTTTCTCTCTCTACATTATGCATTTACCCATATATCCACCCATCCACTGGAAATTGATATCTTGCTGGTTAGACGAATCATACATATTCCATTCACATTGTGAAAAGTTTCCTAAAATTCCTAAAAAATATCATGAGAAAGACAATAAAACCCCTTTCACTGATTTTCTGAAAATTATTGTTCCTATTTTGTTTAGACAGATGTATTAGTAAATCAAAGAATGTGTGCATATTCTATAGTATGCTTTATTGCATTTATAGTTCTATATCAAGCATATACTTTATTGAAATGTCTTGCTTAGAACATTTACAGAGGAATGTTAACTACATGGACAACACCCACAATTAATGGCAACCCTGGTAAATATTAGTTTTTTTCAAAAGTTTTATAAGAAACTAAGTTTCTGAGACATATCCAAACTTTCATTTAACAAACTCACATGTATCACAATTATTATCGCCATTGCATTTGATATTGGTAATTTAAAATAACTTAAAATAAAATAGCACATAAGACTTACAATTCCTTCTTACAGACGCTCTCCAGACCATCCAGAGTTCTAGGTCCTCTTTTGTTTAGATCTGAGGACTGAGATGACCATGGCAGAAAAATGATTTTGTATTCAGTAAGGCCCCGTGCATGCATGGGTTTTCTCTGGGTACTCCATTTTTCTCCCACATTCCAAATACTTGTGTTAGGTTAATTGGTGTTTGTATAGCCCTATATATAATCTATAGCAAAGGATTGGCACCCTGTCTAGGGTTGTTCCTGCATTGCACCCTGTGCCACCAGCTCTCTCATGACACTGACTAGGATAAATGGATAAGACAATGAATGTTAAGTCAAAATAAAATTATTTATATATACCTCTTACAATGGATTATTGTCTCAAAGCAGCTGCACAATATCATATTATTTTAAAAAGCCAATTCCAACTTGAGCAAGCTTAGGGCAACAGTGACAAGGAAAAACTCCCTGAATGTAGAAGGACCAAACCTTTGGGGGGACCAATACTCAAAAAGGGACCCATCCTCCTTGGGTGGCCTAGATGTTAAGTGAACTAAGTAAGTTTGTATCAACTGTCAAATAATTCAAATAATAACAATTATATTGAGATATTGAGTTCTCAGCAGGAAGTCTTTGGATACACATCATCTCCTGATAACTGAATGATGAAGGGAGTTACTGCACTCTGGTGTGGCCTGGGCATGGTGGGACTGGTTTCTATAGGACTTATGTCTTTGCCTATTGTCATTCTTCTGTGTCATCTCATGTATATATCCAAGTGAAGCAGGAAGTCATGGATTACTGCTTGAGAGATTCCAGATACTCTGAATAATATAAATAGTAAAATACAAATGGAAAATTCCTTCAGGTACACCAAAACAAAACTGGTATTATGAATAATGCGTTTTTCTTCCTAGACTAAATGTAGTTAAATTTAAGATCAGATATTTCTTGTTTTTCAGTGTGAGATCAAGCTAATTGCATATATACTGCTCACAAAAATAGGGGGATATTTTATTGAGTATGTTTCATTTTGAAATACCCCCTAACTTATGAGCAGTATATTTAATAGAAATGCCAATAAATGTGAAGGGGACTGTAACACTTAGGTGTAAATTAAGTGTAAATTACCTCTTCCTATAGAACAAGAGCTCTGTCTCCTACTATTGAAACTTAAAATAGGAAATGTAATGGAATATATCGTGAAACAGCTTTCTAACCATAATATTTAGTATCATATATCCAGTGGCTGGCTATAAGAGGAAGAAAAAATATTGGTAGTGAAACCCAGAATTATAGTTCTGGCTGTCAGTTTAATTGATCCTATTTGTTTCATTCATCAGTGTTAAGGGAGTTTGTTTCCTGCTTCGGGCATATCATCTTACTGAGGAAATAGAGTCCAGACCCAGTTTGCAGGCACTTCCATCTTTCACACACACACTCCTTGACTGTTCTAAGATTTGAGATGACGGTAAATCGAGTTTGTTTTGAGTTTTTTCATGCAGAACAGACTGCATATTGCTAGTTATCATAGGTAAAGTAGACTCATTGGTAGGATTTACAAAAAAATTCAATATTTTATTTAAGCAGTTTGTTCTCAGGTTAGAAAATATGTAGTATGTTCTCACTGTGAAATCAAATGTATTGTTGCCTGATCAATATTTTTGCTTGATCTAAAACAACTGTGAACATATGCATATTTTTCTTGCCTCTGGTCAAAACTGGCAAATTGCACCTAATAACAACACTGTACAAGCTATTTAATGCGCTATGCTTTCATATCTTCACGCATTTAATGAAATAATGAAATATTATGCTGCAATTCTCAGCATTAAAAAGTGGGTGTTAACTGAGTAAGGTATGTAAGGTTTATGTTGACTGAATTATTGTGTGTCTGAGTTTATGATAAAGAATAAAGAATATCTAATGCAAATTTGGAAACAGTGTAACCTTTATCATTTATGTCACCATTTAAATTACAAAACATGAATTAAGAATAATAACTGTGAAATAAAGATGAAATAAAGAAAAATAACAATAAACAATGATGCAAACAAAACTGCAATATACTTTCAAGTAACCCAACTTATTTACATTATCACAGTAACCAATGGAAAGTACAGCCACTTGACTTTCGTAGATTAACGTAGATTTACTATGTAAATATAATCAAATTAATAATTAAGACCTAGTATATAGATTTTGACATTTACTCAAGAGAAGTCCGTGAACATATTGAATGAGAAAATTCAAATGTTTGAATAATACTGAATTTAACACTTGACAAGTGAATGTTTACATCAATGCCCTGCACACTAAAAGGTACTTTTTCAATCTATTCAATACACTGGGCACACATGTCATTATGGACCTGCCATATCTATACATGTATAACATTGTCATCTCCAGGTCTACAAACTACGTCACTGCCTGGTCACCCCTACTGCAGGTCATCTTGCCCTTTGGCACTCCCTTTACACTGCCCAGCAATGTGCTGACCGACTACGGTAATCTCATAAAGCTGTTTAGTAAGCAAACATCCACAGCGATGCCCCCTTATTGACCCTATGACTGTGCCACCAAACTCCTGAAAGGAACCATGCCTCCATGCTCACATATGTATCTTTGGCTACGACTCAAGTCATGCATGATTATCTTTTGAAAGCTCTCACTATTTGTTTATTTGTTCATTTACCTCCTCAGGTGGTGAATAGTTCTTCTTGATGAAGAACAGAGTTTGCAGACTCCTCAGTGGCATAACCCACATTTTTACTAAGCTTCATCTCCACAACACCTAAAACTTTGATGAGTAGAAAATGAATTCAGACAGATTCATGACATTATTAATATCTATTTATGCCCCATTTTGTAAATTATGTTTTTTGTTACATACTAAGTTTCTACATCTTTGTCTACATCGATGACACCCTGATTTACTCACCGTCTGCTAAATCCCACATTTTCCTCATCCTCCACGTTCTGCAAAATCTTCATAAGCATTACCTTTTTGTGACAAAGTATAAATTCCATGTGAAGACCGCCTACATTTTGGAGTATGTCAGCTCTCCATCTGGTTTGATCTCCAAAAATCTGTCTACCTCTCAGAGACTGTTTGATTACCTGGACACAATTTTCCCTATGCTCTGGACATCCTGTGGTGACTTCAGCTTCTAGCAGTCAAGTGGGAAACCATGTATGTGTATATTTACTGATTCGTTGCTTAGTGCTCTGCTTTGTGCCTTTCCCGATCCAAGAACACCATTGGTCCCATTAAGTCATTCCCTCCATAACTATCAATTTCCTGTTCTGTTCCACTTTCCTACACCTACTAGTTAACAGAACACATTTTTCAGCATACCGTCCGCCAATTTGGGCTCCAACAAAACATCACTTGCAAGCATTTATAGAATTGTTGGGCAACTGTGTCAGGTTAATGTTTTAATTCCATTGTCCAATGGCTAGCGTGAGAGAACCAACAAGGACCTGGAAAAAATGTTACATATGTTCTGCCTAAGCACTCAGGCTGACTGAAGTCACTTCTCTCATCCTCCCTCCCACTCACAGAACTCCCTGACCCTCTTCTCCATGTCCCTTCCATTGCATGCAAGGCTACTAACCCCCTTCACACCGTGGGATCTGTCACCCACCAATGCACCAGCCCCTGATGCCTGGATTTGGTGCAGCGAGTCCAACAGATAGATAAAACCCTCTGTTGGCATAAAAAGCAGACTGATTGTCAATGCAGTCAGGCCTCCCTATTCCAAACCAGCAATCATGTCTGACTCTCAACCAGTGACATTCAGTTTCACAGGGGGACTAGATACCGCATCCCCAGTCTATGGGTTCATTGCTCGTGGTAAAATGAATCAATGATGTCACTCATGTGCTTGGACTTTATCTTTGCAACCCAGCTATGCACACCGTTGCTGTTGAGTGTTCTGCTGATGGTGGACTCATGAACATTAACATTATTGTGACCCAACAGACAATTACACGCCTTGCTGTAGGAGTGATATTTGTTAGTTAACTGAATAACAATGGTCTTAATGAGTTTCAAAAAGATTTGTCTGACTGTCTGATTGTCCAAAGTGATCCAAGGTCTTTAGATGTAATTTTAACACGTTCTCCAACCATATGAGGTCTCAGAATTCTCCATAGTTTGTGCCATGAAGCACTTCTGATAAACACGTTTTTTAATACAACATGGTGCACACTCACACCTTAATGAAAACATTTCATCTTAAAATTAACTGCTAATTCTAAAGGTTCAGTAATTTTGAAACTCAAATATATGAAGCTAGTAAGTAACCAAGTATAGTACTGTCACTTGTGTAACTGGGTTCTTGTTACGTCCTTTTACTTATGATGTTTTAGGTCATATTTATACAATTACATTATTAAAGGTTCACAAACCTCTCTCTCTCACACACACACATACACACTCGAAGCACGTACCCAGTCCCCAAAACGCACAACAAATAAAGCATTTAATTTGTCTCTGGGTCCCAACTTTGTACTGTCACAAGGCTCGACTTTGATTTAAATTATTTAAGCCCAAGACATCCTTCTGTTGTTAGATTCTCTGTAAAACAACCTGAGAACAAACATAGAGGTTAAGGGGATGTATTGAAATTTGTCATGGTGACGGCCATTTGTGTCCTGAGCCTCTCATGGATGTTATTTTCTCCACACTTCATTTTCCCTGAGTGTGGGGAAGAGAGATAAAGACTGCACTCTCTCTCACTCTTTGCTTCTGCAAGTACTACTGCAATGCAGGGGTTTAACAAGGAACTGCAAAGCTAGAGGGCGCTATTAGCAGTTTCTCGCTCTACCTGCCACACACTAAAACAGTGATAGTAAATTTTACAGAAGTGTAATATAACAATTGGTTTATTTTCATTAACTAACACATTATATTGTTTTAAATAAATTACAAAGCAGGAATTACAACTTATTAAAAATACATTTTCCTCAAAACACAAACTTGATCAAAAATGTTACCAAAATATTGCCAGTTTTCTCCTCACTCCACAGTGTAGTCAAGACATGAAACATATACAAAATTAAGTAGCAACATTTTGAAGTCAGAATCTTGTTGTTGCTTAGCACATATAGTGGGATAGTGACAGTCTGCACAAACATAATACTCAGCTAGGAGACACAGCTTCTAGAATTTCAATGATGGATTTCCAATTTATGTATTCTACTCTGGTATCAAATCTCAGTATACAAATTCCCCTTTTTTCATGTAGATTTATTGGTCTTGTAGGACCAGTAATAACAAATTTACTATACTGCTCACAAAAATTAGGGAATACCTCAGAATGAAATTTCCAATAATTAAATACTCCCTCACTTTTGTGAGCAGTATATATTAGCTAATACACTCCACAGGATTAAAGAAAATATCATGTGCATTGTATTTTGTCGTACTCCTTTAACATAATTTACAATGATACAAGAATATGTACCTTTTACATGTTGTTACTACTTCTTAAATGAACTGTAAGCCATATAGGCATGTGATTTTCAATTCTGAATCACTGGTGGATTACATTGTTATTTGACTGAAAATAAATGTAAACAGAAGGGCAACGGGTGTCTTATTACAGAAGAGCACTATCCTGAGAGTTTGTGTATGTAACAGCTTTAGAATATGGCCTGCTTACTGAAAAAATTGTGACTACTTTCACATACAGTGGGGAAAATAATATACACTGGAGATTTTGCCATCAACAAAGAATGGAGGGGTATGTCATTTCACACTTCAACTGTAAGAGCAAAAAATAAATAATAAAATAAGTATTCGATAAATTAGAAAATCAAAACTTAATATTTGGTTCAGAAACCAAGGAATTACTTGTTTGCTGTAACTTGACTATGATTTTGGCCCACTCATGGGCCTCATCCTTCTTCTTCCTCCAAACACGGTGAGTGGAGTTCATACCAAAAAGCTCTATTTGGTCTCATCCGACCACATGACTTTCTCCCATCATCCAGATGGTCACTAGTGAACTTCAAACGAGCTTGGACATTTGCTGGTGTGAGCAGGGGGACCTTGCTTGAGACTGTGGTTCCAGCTCTCTTCAGGTCATTGACCACATCCTCCCATGTAGTTTAGGTGTGATTCCTGACCTTTCTCAGAATTATTATTAAAAAAATATTTTAAAAATCATACAATGTGACTTTCTGGATTTTTTTTACATTCTGTCCTTCATAATTGAAGTGAGCCTACAATAAAAATTACACACCTTTCCATCCTTTGTAGAGAGGATAAACTTGCAAAATTAGCAGCATATCAAATACTTATTTTCCCACTGTATGTACATGTTTATTGTTTGTATCATTAGCTGAAACGGAACGCTGAGCTGCTACTTATGAGGGCTTCATAAGCAACACTGTTGGATCGCATGAGATTTGAAAATGAATTATGTAATAGATTGTGTTCTGTGCTTATAGTGATAGTGGATTATCCAATGCTAGCACGAATAAGGACAAAATATAAAGTCTAAAAATACTTAAAAGCATCAAAGGAACTGGAGTGTATGATGGATAAAATAGAGAGCATCTTACATAATGAAGAGAAGATCAGGAAGTAGTCGGTGTTCTAATGTATAAAATAGATCCCTTTGAGAATTAGAAGCCTGGTTTGTTTCGAGAAGGATTATGTTGGACCGATCGTGTTGGGCGTTGAGAAGTAGTTTTTTCTGCTAGAACACTTACACAACAGTCCAGTGAAACAAATGGATCAAATTTAGGCTTTTGCAATAATATTGTACTTTATTGACAATGCCAGTCCTTTAGTTAATTAGTTATATTTCATATGCATATATATGATGTTTTTGACTTTCAACTAAATGGCAGCAAAAGACGCAAGTAAAATTCAACTGAGTTGGACACAAAAGGGCTGATTATGTAATGCTGTGTAAACTGAGAAGGAAGCTAATGCAGGTAGCAATGGAGCAGAGGTTTATTGGGGCAAATCCAAAAATCAGTGTCAAAACAATCCAAAGTTGAAAAACAAACCAGAGGGCGACACGAGAATCAAAAACCAGGTAGACGAGGCAGAAGGTCAAAGAAGGCGATACACACTATTAAAACCGTTTAGTACACGGCAATGAACCAAGTGACTTAGCAGGGGAAAGGTGTGGAGTGAGTGAATATGAAGGTGTGTGGTGACGAGGAACAGGTGAGTGTGATTAGTACGAAGATGATGATGATTGAGTGCACGGTTGGGTGTGGCCCGCTGTGCAGGACGTGGGCATGACAGATTATCGGTTATTAACACATTATCAACCTCAAATCCCTAACAATGGGTGCTTGCTTAGATTCTGAACAAAATGGCAAAGAACAACACAAAGGTAAATAATTCAAATGTATATTTTCAGGCTATGGACTTTCAATAGACAATGGGCATAAAAGGAAACAGAGACTAAACCTGACTGTTAAACAGCAACAACAAAAAACCCTTTTAAATTGAAATATGTTTTTTCGAACTTTATTTGAGCAGGTTTGATTTAAGGTACAATTTTAAGTAGGCTTAATTTGAGCACAATCTCCAGATTGAACCAGACATGGACCTAAAATATTTAGAAAAAAAATAAAATGCAGTTCCAGGTTCTAAGACTGCAAAAATTTAATTTGATGTGCATCGTAGATAAATATAAATTTTGTTATATAAATAACACTGGACAACACCTGATAATTAGGAATGTATTTTGCAGTGTGAGGAGGCCGGCATCCATAAAATAGATGCAATATTTTAAAAGTAGATGAGTAATAATCAGGGCGTCATAGGGGGCGCGCACACACACACACACACACACACACACACACACACACACACACACACATGTACACATATAGAGTAAGGTTATGTTTTGGTAGAAGTAGAGGTGTAGTAATCATTATCTCCAGAAAAAAAATATTTATTTAAGACTTTGTGTGAGTGGGGATCTTACCTTTTTAATCTTGTGGACACATGTATATATTCACACACACATATGAAGTTAAGGTTATGTTTTGGTAAAAGTGGAAGAAAACAACTGGAAGCCTGCAAAAAAACATGTGTCACATGTGCATGTGACTCTAGCCATGGTCAAGACAACAACTTTCTGTAAATGTTTGTGATAACTACTTAAAATGGACATATTTAAGTCAGAAGTGGAAACAGCAGATCTTGTGTTCGGATATTTGTTGATAATTATACAGAGGTCAAGTTTAGATAGGATGCAGTGGGATTGCTGGTGCCAATATTTTAAAGAAGCACCTATCCAAACCTATCCAAGAACTGCCTAGCTACCTGGCTAAACTAATCATGATAGCCTTCTGTAAAATTATTTTATTATTTTACTCAAGAAGACTCCAGTGACTAGCAACAAATCAACTATAGGTAGCCTGGAGATGGCTAACTAGCTGGCTAAATCCATGGCAACCAAGACACCAAAACTTTAAATTGTGAAAGCTACATCAAAATACACTCCCCATACACACCCTGACAGGCTCATTAAAAATGACTTCAAACTGAGCAGAGGAATTGAGGTCTTAACACCCTGCTTGACTGTTCAGCATCAATACATTAACATAAAAGCTTGAACTCACAATCTTTTAAATAAGGTTTCCCACACATCTGCCCTACACACTCAGGCATTTACTCAAATGCTGGAAATTGTTATTACAACATAAAATGTGACTATGAAGTCTAAGTAACATGTTAAATTATTAAAGTTTAGTGATTAGGAAAATATAATAATTTGCCAAAAAAAGGACTGACAATGCCTCAGATATCGCTGGCCCTTGGAAGCAAGGAAAAAAATCAGAGTCCATCCTGCCTTACGGTTAAGAGTAACGCCAATCAATAACAGCACTGCAGTTAAAATGTGATGGGGTCTGTGTGTTATTTCACAAGCAGCAGAACAATCACATTTTGCTGGAGCTGATTGGAGAGGCAGGATTGTTCTGGAAGAGTCGTGGCCTTTTAGTGGCAGAGGGTGTATCACAAATGAGGCTGCATGGTCCTCTGCAGTGTCTTTCTCTTTTTATGCGAAGGTCGGACAAAATAGGACAGTCAGGCACTCTGGCCCACATGTACTCTTCCTAATGCTCTACATGGCTTTGTGTGTGACATACACTCTGGCGCTTCTATTCACAAACTTTGTTACCTTTTCCAGAACCTAAAATAGTACAGAAAGGTAGTATGAGGGAGAGGCAGAATGGGCTACATTCCATCAGCCCCAAAAGCGGTCTATAGATTATCTAGATCTGGGTCAGTTAGACAAAGAAACCCAGAAAAAACCTGACCCACAGAAAGACTTGTTCATACTTAATTACCAGGTATTTCTGTCTTCCTTTGTTAAAATTTCCTTTAACTATAATATTAGCCTGAGTAAATGAACATTTGCATACTGCATTATGCAGAATAGAAATCAAGGTACAGTTGGTGCATATGTGCACTGTGCATTCTGATCACGAATCATATATTAACATACATGGTATTCACTGTCTACATTTAATCTAATGTCTACACAGACTACATCACTTCTGGACAGCAAGAACACACAAATTCTTTCTTCTGCTGTTAACACTCTCCAAACCCTTTGCTCAGCTTTCAGGATTGAAGAGGTAAATATCCCAGAATCAGCAGATTGAGGAGATTGTCCTGAAGGGCAACACCCAAATACCAGAAGAGGGCAGTAGGATTGTACAATTGATCAAGCACCATGTCACAAGTGCTTTGGCTTTACTGGCTCATGGCTTGTGCTGGTAATTTCATTGGGGTGGTAGCATGCATCATCAATCACATCTTAATGACTCTACATTGAAGCAAATGGCTGAATCAGAATGCAGAGCAGTGCTTCTATGCAGAGGACCAGCATGCACACTGCCTAGTAGCTTATGGATTTCACATACAGAAAGCCATACATCATTTAAATGCATGGTTTTTTTTTCATATACTTTGAGTACAAACTTAAAGCATATTGAGCCTGTGATCTTTTTAGTTCTGTAACAGTCATCTGGCCATTGCTAGTCACTCTTGAACATCTACTCCAAGAATCAATGGTTTACTGAGGCTCTAGTACCCTTTTAGGCCACATATAGCCCGGATAGAACATGAGATATGGTTGGACATTGGAGACAAGTAGGTTCCATATGATATCACATGGCACATTTGCCCACAGACATTGCAGCTGGCCCTGTACATCCTTATCCATCAAACCAAGAGCCGGAGCAGTGTGTTGCTCTACAGATGAAGCAGGATTAAAGGGGTCATCACAAGACCTCCATACTCAAACCAACTGTTGTCAGATACAGAACAGAACCTATTTGTTTGTTGCTGAAGACGATATGGTTCCAACCTGTAGCAGTCCCAGTTTCTTGTTCACAACACTACTGCAAATGAAGGTGACAGTGGATGTGTGTCAATGACAGGACATAGACAATTTTTCTATTGTTAATTGAATGGAAATGGTCTGGGCAGAGCCAGGGGTGTGTAGTGAAGGTGCGACCTGTGTCTGGATGACAGACAATGAAACTTTGGCAGCTGCTTGTGTTTTTTGGCAGATCAAACAATTCTCTCTACTGATGGTCTCTCTGAGTCATCTGAAGCCTATGTCAGAACAGCCTAGATGGTGGGCATTTCGTCTGAAACAACCAGCCTGGTTCTCGTAGTCTAATGATGAGCTCCCTCTTAAACTCCGTCAGCTGGACAAAATGTGTTTGAATGCATCATATAGGCATGTCTAGCAGCCGATGATGTTTCACCAAGAGGTACACTGGCCAAAAGCAGCCTGTGAGAGCCTTTTTCTAAAGCAGTTTGGAAAGCAGTTGTGCCTTGTTGTAGAAAAGCCCATTCTAATGTCTAATCAGAAAACACCTGTAATGAGTTACATTTTTGCCCGAGACATAACTGCATACTGAGATTTTCAGCAATCCAACATTTTTATCTGGGTTATTTTTTGGTGTTAATGAGTGAATATTCCAGAACATGTGCTGTTGTAATGTGATAATGAAACATATTTGTTGCTAAGCTTGTAATAAAATTGATATTTAAATGTCCATGATGGAAATGCAAATCATCTGCAGCTGTTTTTCATAGAAAAACAATACTCATATTTATGCATCATTTCCAGAGTGCAATTCATAGCACAACTACTAAAAACATTATACAACACAAAATATGATGATTTCAATTTAGTTGCAGATATTTTTGGAGTTCTGGTTTAGCTGTCTTCTATCCTGATTTTTTTAAATCCACTTTCATGCTAAGTTTATGTAAATGTATATGCTCAAGGAATGCAGCTGTACTTATATTATTTTATAATCCTACCATTATGCTTAAAAAAAAAAACAAAAAAACTTTGCATGTGGTGGATGGGACATCAGTCTATCGCAAGTCCAACATGGTTTACTATGGCTGCGCTAGTTTATGCTCCCTTCTCTCACATATGATCTATTATGCTTGCAAGTGATACCTGACCCTTCCAGAAAACACCAGCACTCAAACTCAGGTCATAGTGGTGGTGGGCTAGCTTGCTGGACCACTGCACCACCTGAAGTACTCAAGAATAAATATTGACATTGTAAGGAAGAATTCTGATGTGCAAAGTTGTCATTCATAGCAGTTTGAGATTAAGTTAACACATTAGGTCAAAAGCCTTGTTTCATTGTTCTCCTACATACAGAAGTACAGTAGATTTTTCTAAGAGGCAAGGATATGCTTGGGAGTGTGTGAATATGAACTCAGCCAGAACCACATTTTGATTGGACATTTCAGTTTTAAATTTGTTTATAGTTGATTTAGCATGACATTCCACAAATATCCATATGATTATATAAATATATACACTATGTATAGAGAGAACTAGTGAACATGCTTGTTCGGGTCTTTGTGGAGAAGTATTTATACTGCAGCAATACAATAACCCAAAACACAACTCACAGCTTTGCTAAAACTACTTGATGACCAAAGAAGACCAAGGAGGGCTCTCTGTCATGGGCTATCTACCCCGGTTACCTGACATAAAATTAAACAAGGCACTATTTAAGGAATGAAAGATAAAATAATATTTTAAATATTTAATATTTAATATTTAATAAAAAAATATTTCAAAATCTTCTTGAGAAAAAGCATTACTGGGAACCTACACACATCCTTCTGTAAATTTAAATCAACTGTAAAGTACAAACACAAATCAGAAAAGGTTGAGACAGTATGGAAAATGCATATAAGAAACATTTTTTTACATTTACAATAAGTATCTAATATATTTAATGTTTTGTCTAGTCAACTTAATTTCATTTGTTAATAAACATCCATTCCTGCATTTCATATCCCCCCAAAAATTGGGACTGTAAAGCATTTACCAAGGTTATAATAGTTTTTTCATAGATTTTTCATTAAAGTTAGTTAGTTTAGTCTGATTTCGTTGTGACTTTTTTTTCTCAAATTCAGTTAGTTTTAATTAGTTTTTAGGTTGGGTTTGCTAGTATTTATTAGTTATTATTATTTTTTAATGCTTAGTTTTAGTTTAGTTTTCTTAGTTGTAGTATTAGTTTTAGTTTTTTTCATACATTCAGTTATTTTTCAGGTGCAGGACCCAAAAAGGTCGGAGTAGTTATTATGTAATAAAAACTCAACATTTATTCAATGACTGTTAAACAACTAACTTTCCACAATATCTGTAACAGTCCACAAGATAGCAGCCAAATGTGTGTAATACTGCTACGGAAAATATTCAATATCAACTAAGGACATACATGGAAATAATATAATATAATAAATATATAGTATTATATATAGTATAGTATAATATAATATAATAATTATATACTATTTACTAACCAGCAGCTTGGCCGACGGTGAAAGCATAGCATTATGGCTGTTTGCTTCCCTGTGCTACCTAGCTGGGGTTAAGCTTCTCTTTTGGGGGAGCTACTCAGAGAGGCTAGCTTGTCAAGGTACTTGCAATTAGCCCTCTTGTGCGAGCTTCTCAAATGGACTTTGATATTCATGGGGTTTTTCCCCATGAGAAGTATTTCACATATTTAATCACCTGTTTTCACTACAAGACACCTGCTTTTGTAATTTTCCCAGTCATATTCATAGAAACCCCATATAGGACTCTGCCTTGTTCTCCCACAAGACTGTAAACAAACAGGGCCATCAGGCATGATGTGGTGCCGTAAAGTGCGGGCAGGTAACGTAAAACTGTTAGAGTATAAAAAAAAATCGATTTCACATCAGTTCTTAAGGCTTATAAATAAATTGACAAATACGAAAACGAAGGGTATTCTATAATTTAAGTACGTTTTAGTTTGTTTTGTAAACACATAATACAGTTCCAGTTAGTTATCTTTTAAAAAATTTTTTACGTTTTTATTTATTTCAGTTAACAAAAATGTTTTTTCAATTTTAGTTTTCGTTTTCGTTAACGATAATAACCCTGGCATTTACCACTTTGAATGTTGCCATTCCTTTTCACCGCACTTAGAAGATGTAACACAGAGGACACCAAATTTTCAGTCCAGTACCCATACCCTCTTCTTTTTAAGCCATGCCTTTGGTTTTACACTGTCTTTTTAAAAAATGCACGGACATCCCTGGAAAATCTTGAAGGCAGCATATGTTGCTCTAATAGTTCACTTTTCGGCATGAATGCTGCCATCACAGAAATGTAAATGACCTTTGCACAACCGAATACCATGAACCCATTGCTCCTTAAAGTTGTACCATTTTTAGGTTACTCGATTTGTACCAAATTATGATTATAATCACTTACTGACATCACCTGTATAAAACCACATCATGCATTTAGTTTATTCTTACCATATTAATAGCCCTAAATTGCTACATCCCATTTTTTGGATTGGATTTTTATTAACAAAAATAACATGTTGACCAGAAAAAAAACCATTAAATATTTCAGGTTCATTTTGTTTGCAATTAAATAAAAGTCACAGTGCATGCAAGGGGCACTGCATTTTTTGTTTGTTTGTGTTTTAATATATTTGAATTTTCCATATAAGGTTTTCTGATTTGTGGTTTTAAATATAATACCTAATACAATACAAATGCTATGTAACAGTTAAACTATATTGTTTAAAGAATAATGTCTAGAAAGAAAGCTGCAGAACAAATGAGAAGTAAGGTAAACAATAATCAAACTGTGAGTGCTGGAGAGATATATATACACATCACTGCATGGCCTCGTATTCAGTGTAGTGTTTAGCAAGTCATGTTTTGCTTTTTGTCACTTTGTGAAATAATTAGTATTTTTTACAAATATTTTCATTCCCATGTTTGGTTGAATCTGTGGATGCAAGATCTCAGGATACAGAGAGTTGGCTATATGCATTTTAAATTATTATCAGCAACTGTTCACCAGGCAGCACACTGTCTTGCATATTACACAGCACTATACAGTAGTAGTCATGCCATGATATCTGCAGTACCTAGTTATCATATTGTTTTTACCTAAGGACATTTATTTGTTATGCACTCATCCAATCCAAACACAGTGAAAAATGCTTCTAGTGGCCATGATGTATTCTAAATATTATGTTTTTTAGGTGGATAGTTTCAACCAGTCTTATAAATAGGTGGTAAAGCTTAAAGTGAAGTTTAGAAATCTAACAGAGTAGTGGCTAATTTGCTTCAAGGGGTACAGAATAAGGTGCATGTAAAATGAGTTACCTTTTGTAATTAATCACAATTCAGATTAGAATTACCCTGTCCCTTTATTACTCTCTGCATCTCATTCACAAACCCAACCATAGCTAGTTTTTATTTATTTATTTATTTATTTATTTGACATTTTTAATGTCGCTATCTGCATCAGTGGCCATGTAAGCGACACACGCAAGGTTACATCCATACACAAGTTCATCTCAATACCAGTCACATATATATACACAAGTCAATGCCAATTTTTGAGTAACCAATTAACCTAACATGCAGACTCCACACAGAAAGGACCCAAGCCGCTTCCCCGGGATTGAACCCGGGACCTTCTTGTTGTGACCATCGCTAGTGAAGTGAATAGCACTAATAACATGATGCTCTGGACAACGTTCTGCTGGAAAGCCTTGAGTCCTGGCATTCATGTAGATGTTATTTTGACACATACAGATCAAGTACTGGACAAAGGCAGTGGAATTCCCTAATTTCCTACCTCATTGGGTCAGAACCTTGGCAGGATGAAGGAGAATCTATAAAATAGTGGGCATGTGGTATTAAGGTTCGGGATGATCTGTAAGACTGTGCCAAAACTGTGTGTGGATCTCAGTGGGGATACACTGTACCAGTTGCCATGTTACTTACAACAGAAAATGTATACTTAGCCTTGTGGCCTCATTCATGTACAATTTAATAATTAAGGTTAATACAGTCGATTCTGGTTAATCGGACCACATCGGGACGTGATCCTTTTTTGGCCCTAATAACCGGCTGGTCCGATTAAACGAACATGCCCTATGTTACATATGTAATATATTAAATGTTTATTAAACTTTTTTTGTGCGATTTACACATATACTGTTGCTTAAGAACTTTGCTTATTGAAAAATAAATTTGCAAACAAGTTTTTCGAAACGATCTACAAGACAATGTATAGGTACTCAGCATGTGAAGCATAATACTGTAAAAACAAGTTCTTACTAAATTCCAGTCAACGTTTGAA
>JAVSBV010018115.1:0-12209 GCA_033117975.1 Parotocinclus spilosoma | reverse complement strand
GCTCGTTAGCCTGCACCGGACTCTCGCGTGGGACTTTCTCCCCTTTTGAGTTATGCCTGGTATATGTGTGTTTTGTTGTAATAAATGTTCTTTTGTTTCCCCCTTATTCGTTGTCTGTCTGTGGATACTGCATTCTGGGCTCCGTTCCTAAAACCTGATAGGGATCCTGGGGATTTAGTGAGACCAGGAATGGTCTTGCAGGATCTCCGGGATGCCCTATCGTGACAGTAGAAGAGCTACCTCATCAGGCCAGGACTCTGTGGTTTACACCCATATACAGGCCAGTGGCCACTCTTTCAAGGATGACAAGGTGCACATCCTTGATATGGAGGAATGCAAGTTTGAACAGGGAGAATTCATCTGTCATTTGAGTATGGTGAGTCGAGGTGTTTAGCTTGCTATTAGTATAGATGCTGAAGTGTTTAGTTTGGATAATACTGATGATGACAGAAGCATAAAACAGTCCTATTAGCTGTTCTGAAGATCTGCATCTTTGTAGCTGTCTGAAACATATAATAACAGAATCACACAGTCTTGAATTGTTGTGCTGTGAACAGTCTCATGAACTGTAAAGTTGTTTGCTCATCCGTCACTTTCCTTTTATTCTGGTTCAGCCAATCGCTAGTTTGTTTATGAGACTGCTGCTAACACATTTTCATGATGAGGAAATCCTAGTAAATAAGAAAATCGCAGTTGTTGGATCTCTACAGCATCCTGCCACCATCTGGCAAGGTCGAAACCTTTAACTGCTCAGTTAAACCGTAAGTTACTGCTGATAAATGCTGTACTTGCTAAATAATGTAAATCCTCCTGGTGTATGTAGTACTGGTCAGTTGTTTGCCTGACTCTGAACTGTTTGCAAAACACATAAGGTAGTATCTTCTGATATATTGCTCTTTAAAATAGTCTTACATCTTGCAAACTGGCCCTTAACCCACAATTACTTGGATTTTAAGACTGTATCAATTGTAAGTCACCCTGGTTGAAGGCATCTGATGTAATGTAATGATGTCAATGACCTTACACATATAAATGTGTTGCAGTCAGACATATACTGCTCATGAAAATGAATCACCTGAATATCCCCTAATTTTGTGAACAGTATGAACGAAAATTTAATAAAAGAAAAAATAAAGTTGTTTGGATTGTAACACCATACCAAAGGGCACTTGTCAAAGAAGTCACTAAATTTCGACTGCCAGCAATACTACCAAACTATAATCCGATTTAAAACATACAGGATTATTTGGAACAGCAAGTCAAACTCTGAAACACCCAAATGCCTGACACATTTTTGTTGGGAGATCCTGTATTTACAAGATATAACTGGTATGTATCATCTCTTTAAACACAAGTTCCAAGTCTTCTAACAAAAGCCAGTATGTTTTGTTCGTTCAAGGAGCAGCATTGTTTACTGAAGCATCAAACATGATGCATAAATGTGTCTTCTTGCCAAGGGAATGCTTTGAATGTATATGTGATAACTGCACAAACGGCACCAAGGTCACAGTGCCCCAATTCTTGACCCAAGATAGACTATTTAAGTACCATTAGGTACCAGATTAGACTATCCATTTAATTAAAATGTGTTTTACATTCAAGAGCAGTGTTTTCAGTTATCACGTTCACATACTCAGCTGACTCGTTGACTCCTTATCCATCTTTCTCTCTCTCTCTGCATGTTCTGCAAGTAATTGGGTGGTGTTCTGAATATCTGTCACAGAGAGCATCTATCTACAAATGTACAAAACTGTATACACCTTTCTTATTACATGAGGATTGAAAACTATATGCAGCAGAGAATGAAAATAAACAGAAATAGAGGTATGCAATATAGTACTAAAATCAACCAGGCAAGCATCAGCAGTATGCTTTGTCAATGCGGGTATGTCTGTGTCTAATTTCATAGCTAATTATATAAATCATGCCAGAAATTGAATTAGGCCATTGATTCAAATTTAATAGGGAGGATATAATGAGCAGGATAAACGAATCAGGCAAGCAGCAGAGACAGCATATAAAGATTGTTTGCTGTTTGCCACAGCAAAAGTACGTAATCTTATTTTAGCATCCAAACAGTAAGGGTCATAAACACATTCAATCAAGTATAAGTACACACAGACACATACATAAGCAGTCATCTTTCCATCACTGTGGGTACTCTTCACTGACATAATATTACTATTGGGAATTACCTTTAACTTCACTAGTCTAAAGCAAAACTTCGATGGAATATTTAATATTTGGCACATAAATGTCATAGAGCCTTAATATTCTCACTTATCAGCTTTCAGGTAATCGGTAAATGTAGTAATACTATGTTACAAGTGGCCATGCCCAGTTGATGCCTGGGGGGCAGGGGCTTGAGTAGGTGGTGGCACCATGGAATTTAATACAAATTGTTATCACCAACACTGTTACAAATTGAATTATTTTATTTCCATTATTTTCATATGATCTGATTTTTAATTCCGTTCAATTTCCATGGATGGCCAGCTTTCGCTGGAACAATGCAGATATTACAAATTTGAACAAATACCTAGGAAGTCATTGAAATCAGTCAAATCAGGTGTGTATTCATCATTCATTTGTTCATTTACCTTATATGCACTGTCTGGACAATGAAGTCATGAAGTCTTATGTCAGTCAGATGACAAAACCATAGTAAAAGATCAGAGAACCAGAGGAAAGTATCTAACATTTTTAACCAGATCACAACACTTTCTTGTCTGCTTGATCCTGGACAAGATCTCGGGACAGCCAATGCCCAACTGGCGGCATAGGTGCAAGGCAGGCAGGAACAACCCTAGACAGGTTACCTAAAAATTACAGAGCACACAGACTCACACTCTAGGAGCACTTTAGAGACACTAACCTAACACCTACCACACATGGCTTTGGACTGGCTTTTTACCCGGAGTAAACCCATGTGGATACAGGGAGGACATGCAGACTCAACACAGAAGGGACGCACAGCAGTCTCTGGAGTGTACTCAGAGTTCTACGGTAAGGAATAATCATCCAGTGAATGGCAGTTTTACAGACAGAAACACCTTGTTAATGAGAAAAGATGACAGAGAATGGACAATCAGGTTGGGGTTGATATGGTAACTCCGATAATCACTCCATTCCTCTGCCCTTGGAAATGCAATATATGTGTTAAAAGAGGAAGTCTGCAGTGTAAATAGACATGTGCATGAATAAAATATGAAATATAACAAGTTACACATGCTCTTTCATCATTCAATTTACTCCATTTAATAGATTATACAAAATATGTGTGGTAATGTATTGCAGAGTCTGTATTCCTCTAGCACCAGAGCTAAGTTAAGTTGTTTCCCCAGAATTAGCAAACAAGTGACTATGGATGGATGGATTATGAAAACACTATGACCACATTTATAATAGTTGAAATACAGTACAGCCTCTGTTATTACAGTCTAACTTTTTATGGCATTATTCTGTTGGACTACAATAGCTAGTCAGTCTTCCCAAGTATGTCAAAAACATACAGAACAGAACCGCCTGGTTTTGTTTCTTATGTAAATGTATTTACAGTTCCCTGGATGTGATAAAAAACAGCAGCATGTTGCTAAACATTTTCAGTAATCATGACAGAAGCAGTGATTATGAGTACATTAATGACAACTGCTACAGTGCAATGCTAGCAGCTAGAACCCCCACAAGCTGTTCTCACTTCACTATTCACATTTGCAGGCTGCATAAAATATATAACTCAGTTTGAATCACTGAAGCTCCATGATTATTGCTCTCAGCTCAGGGCATAATGGCAAAAAGTTATGTTCCAAATATAGGCTGTCTAATTTTGATATCATTATAATTATAATGATGAATCTTAATGTGCAGTTTTTGTATTAGTTTGAATCCACAGGCACTTGCGTACAGATAAGCCTCATTTCCTTCTTTAAAACCAAAGTAATAGTATCCACTCCTGAAATCTAACAGAAACAATGAAAAACCAGTCAATTCCATTCTAACTTGGGCTACAGAGACTAGAAGTAAGAAAAAAAAGTATACATTTTTATGAAACCAAAAAAAGTTATGTGCTTAGTGCAGTATTAAAGATAAATGGGAGATTTGGAAGATCACACTTAGCATTAAACATCAGATAATAGTGGGAGGACAAGGTACAGTGGAATCTTGCCCTTTTTATTTAATTGGTTTTGGAAGGCTGTTCAAACTCTAATTTGTTCAATGTTGGAATCAAATGTCCCCATAAAAAGTACTGAAGTATGAATCTTTTCCAATCAGTTTTTGCCTTTATTAATTTGTAATGAAAGTATGAATAATATAAATTAATGTAATACAATGCATAAAGCCAACAGACATAAAATGAGTGATTATTTAACGAAATGAAATAAGTGAGAATTAAGTTAAACTTTACAGCCAATAATTTTGTTTGCATTTGGAGGTGAAAAAAACCCCCCAAAACTCAAATGTACTGTTCAATGCCCAAATTGTTCACGTGATAAGATGTTTGAATTCAAAGGTTCAACTGTATAAAGATCTATGTAATACTGCCTCTGCCTCGTCGCATTGGCTTTAAATACAGAAGGATAATAGTTTTACTATACTGGCTTTTTACAATACAAGCTCTCTCTCTCTCTCTGTCTCTCTGTCTCTCTGTCTCTCTGTCTCTCTTTTGTGGGTCCTCCTTAACTTCCTTTTTTTTAAATCAATACATCACTGCACCTTTAACCAGACTCAAATTGCTTACATACTTATTTTTTCAGGATTCCTTCTTGACATCAAAGAGCCACTTTTTTGTTTCTTTGGGATGTCGCTCTGACTGCAACTACTGTAAAAGCAATTAAACATTTTGAATGATCTGCTCTTGCTAATGCAAAGGTTTTCCCACAACTCTTTAGGATGATCATTGTCTTTTGATTGATTCATTCACTATTTATACTGAAAAACAAATCAAAAACAAATTTTAGACAGTTGGTGTATTAACCACATTATATCACAAATGTTTAATGTCAACTTGTGTACTGCACTCAATGATCATGACAATTATTTTATGGGTGCTGAGCACAGACTGCATTCTTCCTATTTAACCAATATAAAGAGTACAGGAACAAAGAGAAGTAGTTGTTACAAGTATTTGGAATTGTACAGTGGATTTTACAGTATCGTTGAGGTAATTATAACTTTACAACAGTTGGTATACGTCAAAACCAGCATCAGAAATTATTATTACAAGTGCCCATGTGACACATTAGCACAATGTTTCATCAGAAAATCACTAGTTTAGACCCAGAGTACAAGAGAATTGAATGACATTGTTATATGTTTGGGAGATTTTCCTGTTTGATCAAAGTGATCATAACCGTTATCTTGGGATCAGTGAACTTTTTGCCTCTCTTGTTAATTTACTACATGACTCTTCATTACCAGCAGTTTAAACAAGATACAGTAACTGGTTTACTGGATCTCTCTTGTTCCCAGGAGCTGTTGTTTTGTAAGGGAGGTTAGCAACAACCAAACTAGGTCGAGTCGGAACAAATGTATTTACATTTGTAAAATATATCTACAATGTATGGAAGAGGTTTAAACAATCTGTTTTCTAGGTGCCAAGAATGCATTTTTTCCTGAATTCTTGTGTCACTAATTATTATTTGGAGTATAATTATAATAATCAAGGCACATTTAAATTGGATCAAATTATTATTTATTATTATTATATATTATTATTAAATACAAAATAATAGAAAGCCTGGATTTGCTTCAGTTATAGAGTGGTTTAGGACAAAAATGTATTTTGTATTATGTTTATTTTGTTATTATTGTTATATTTTGTATTGTTGCTTGATAATTGTCCTACATGCACAGAATTTATCAGATAAAAAGTCTTTGTTACAAGACATGCCACATCTTTACAATATCATCCTTAATATTTTGTCATTATCATGGTTACACCATTGCCCAACCTGTTCTGTCATGCCGAGCTGACCTACAGACTAGTGAGCTTTATGATATCACACTGTGCTAACACTGAATCATACTGTTCCACCATTTGTTACATGTCACCATGCTTCCCACTATCAAATTTCCTATGACTTGAAATTGCTGGAATAATATTTATGATCATTCAGATTAGAGGATATGATATGTTTTCAATATCTGCATGGATGTTGATGCTTTTGTGAGTGTCTTATCAATTGATAGATAGTTAGATATAGTTTAATTGACAAAGTATAAATGGTCTCCTGTGTATTTTGCCTTAAGCCTATAAAGGCAATATATAAGACAATGAACTGAAGGCAAGAAAACTGACCTGTAGAAGCAATTTGTCTGATTGCACACTGACACAAACCAGGGTTATTATGCAAAAAAAAAAAAGAAACACTGACACACTGTACCAATGCAGTGATTCAGTTAAAATGTAACACCAGTAAATGTTTAACCATGCATGATTCTCAAAGCATTACCATGCAAAAATCCAGTATAATAAGTGATACGTATTGATTTAAATTACGCGTGACAGAAAAAGGCAGCAGAATTATGATGAGGTGAAATGTGAGTGGTGGCTAACTGAGTTAGGGTGCTGTTCACTTTGTGGATTACAGTCAAGAGCACCTTTTGCCTTTTGAATAATGCATGAAAGGAATTAGTGCATTAATCCTGTCCCTCCCCAGGCTCTCTACTGCCCTAGATTCTTCAAAGAGAAAGAGTAAGTGCATGAATGAAAGCGACCACTCTATTTACTGCAGAAATTATTATTGTTCCCAGAAAGCACTAAGAATCATAACAAAAGATCTGGGAATATAAAAAGGGTGGAGAATCATATCCGCATGTATACACGTGGCAGATACAATAAACGCAACCCTGGTGGATTATGGTGCATTGAAATGTTCAAATGGATTATTTTTGATCTAACAGGAGCCTGTTGATAAGATTAAATGAAACCAGTGTCTTTTGATGGATGTCTCTCTAAGGTCAAAACAAACAGCTTTGTCAGAAGCTTATCAAATACACATCAAAATATTTTTCTTTTAGCTCCAGAAAAAATGTCTTTGCAAAATGTCTTCTGCTGTCTTGCTGGATATGGAATGATTTGCCCAGTTTTATTTCAGACTGTGATGCACTGCCATGCTAATTCTGCTGTATCCCCATGAGAATTGGCCGTTATGCTTATATTCTATCCATCCAAGAAATGTTTGCCTAAGGTTTTCAATTTCCCTCAGAGCAAACCTTAAACATCATACAGCTCAAGAGAAGAGTGAGGTGAAATCAAGTTGTGAATATAAAATCTTGGCAGTCTTTACTGTGAGCTCTCTGCTTTAGTATAGTCTCACACAGACACTGCTGTGATATTCTCTAGTACTGCGTAACACTATACCTTCCCCTTTGAAAAATGGGTACTTCAGAATACATCACAGACTAGATTAATTAAATATACAAACAATTGATACAGTATGGCATGATACAGTACATTTCATTCATTAATGATTTGTTTTTTTCGGGAAGCGAATTTTCATTAGGCGAATTAATAAATATTGGTCAATTCCTTTCACACTGTAAGTAAAATTTGGACTTTGACATATTATTTTGACAACACCAACAACACCAGTAAGACTGTTTTTCATTTTATGAGAGGACTGTTATGTATTTCAATCATTTTGCTTATTTCTAAATAGCAGCATCAACTGGACCTTAAGAACATTGGTAGATGTTTTAAGTGAGGACAATGTGGTTACATGTTTGTAGAAATTTAAAAGAATGAATGACAACCTGGCAGAAAACAACAAAACGATAATGCGTCACAGATTTTACTACAAAGCCACACTGTTGCAAAATGTGGCTTGGCATTGTCTTGCCGAAATAAACAGGGGCATCCCTGAAATAGACCTTGCTTGTATGGCAGTATATTTTGCTCCAAAACCTGTATGTACCATTCAGCATCAATGGTGCCTTTACAGTGTGCAAGTTACCAATGCCATGGTCACTAACACACCACCATAGCATCAGAGATTCTGGCTTTTTCCTTTTCCTCTTTGGAATGGAGGACACAACGTCCAGGTTTTTCAAAAACAATTTGAAATGTGGACTCGTCAGACCACAGGACACTTTTCCACTTTGTGAAATGTTGTTGTTGATGTTGTTGATATATGGCTTTCGTTTTGCATGGTAGAGCTTTAACTTGCATTTCTAGATGGAGCGACAAACTTTGTTCACTGACAATGACTTTCTGAAGTGTTCCTGAGCCCATGTGGTAATATCCATTTTAGAAAGATGTCAGTTTTTAAAGCAGTGCCGCCTGGCGGATTAAAGGCTACGAGCATTCACTGTTTGTTTTCGGACTTGAGCTTACTTGTAGAGACTTCTTTAGATTCTCTGAACCTTTTGATGATATTTTGGACTGTAGATGATAAAATCCCTAAATTCCTTGCAATTGCCTGATGGTGGTGAACCTCTCCCAGTCCTTGTTTGTAAATGACCGAGCCTTTCGTGAATGATCCCTTTATACCCAGTCATGACATTTACCTGTGGAATGTTCTAAACATGTTTTTTGAGCATTCCTAGTCTTTTGTTTCTCTGTTCCAACTGTTTTGGAATGTGTTGCAGGCATCAAATTCCAAATGAGTGAATATCTGTTAAATATCATTATCAATATCTTGTCCTTGTAGTGTATTCAATTTAATATGGGTTAAAAAGGATTTGCAAATCATTTTATGTTTTACACAGTGTCCACAGTGTACTTAATTGGAAATGGGGTTGTACTTTGCTGACCATGGCAATGTTGTATTAGGAATATCTTGTGTAACAATACAAACCACAATACTTATTAACAGTAAACTATTTTGTATGTTCTTCTCATATATCATAAACAAACACAGTGTGTCATAAACAATTAAAGATATAGTTGAAGGATTGAGCAGTATATATAAAGATATTTATATATAAATATATATTCAGGGTATTCAAGGAAAATAGCTGAAACTTGCTCAAAAAGTTGCCAGATGTTTTTTTGCACCAATTTGTGTGTGTATTGATTTGCCATAGTAATTTACATGGGTTTTAAACTGAATGCTAATGATTGGCAAAAATAAGTGATTGCATTTGGGCATGCCAAAGGAAGTTGGAGGTGTCTTGAAGTGTATGGTCACAAGGGTCCACCAGCAGTGGTAAAAATCACAGTTTACATGAATTTCGGATCAGATGTTTGTTTCATAGCTCGTGAATAAAAAAATATTAGCTTGCAGGCAAGAATTGATGCTACAGGTCCTTCACAACCAATCTCTGACTTTGCAGGAAACTGCGTAACTTTAACATATAGAGCAGAGTGGCACTACAGTGAACCATTGACAGTAAACCATTCATTCATAATGCCTACGCTCAGCTGTTAAACAACTAGGATGTCCTTTTCGCTTGTTATTTTACAGATGAACAAACCATTCATATCTCTGTATTCAAAAATGACAATTCTCACATTGACAGGCTGCAAATTTGACTGACTGGCATGTTGACTATTCAGAGGCAGTCACACATCTGGACTGGACCGTGAGTCTACCTGAACTGTTTTTTTTAATCATCTGCTGCAATGATAGCTGGAAACTCATATCAAATGCAAGGAGGTAACTAGCATCTCATTTAAAAATAGTTAGATTTGTTCCTAGGCTCTTGTTTGATGCAAAATGAACTTGATGAACTGATGAAAAAAAACACTATTTGCCCATTCATGTTTATGTTAATATCGTTTTTTTTATTCTATTTTATTATCTATAATTTCCTACTTGTTCTTACTGTACAACACTTCCTCTGACAAAGGGTGCATGCTGCATTAAATGCCTGCTACTGTTTTAGAACCACACACTTTTATTAGCTGTCATTGTTTTTCTGCCAACAGAAAAAATCTGATTGAAGCTCAGGTCCAAGCTGTACTTCAAAGCCCATTTTCAGCTCTGTTGATTACCATTACTACTTTCATTTTAAGGTCAATGGCAGCTAATACTGGGGTGGGGTGGGGAGGCTGGGTTTAAGGGCAGTTCCTTACAGTCTTTTTAGAGAGAGGACTTATATAACCGCCTTTCTGCTGTATATTACACCGACTTACAATTTACTTACAAGTGGCATAAGTATTAAAAATACAACTTTCAAATCAGAACTTACTTAATCAGTATTAGGAAATACTTTGAGTACTATATATAAGCGCACACAGCCAGTTGTTGCAAAGGACATGTCATGCAGAAATATTTAAAATTTACATTCATTTTTCATCCAGAATTACTGAGCAAGTGGTCAAGTTTTCTAAAACAAAGAGTCTGAATGAACTAGATACTGGGGACTGATGAACATGGATTGCATACTACATTTGATTTAACAGGGTAGTTGCCATGGTTAGAAACCCATACTTTCGCAGCTGACAGCATTCTTCCTGATTAGAAATACCACCCCCTCACCCCCTGGGTTGCTGTTACATAGGAAGTACATAACACAAAAGCATCTGCAATCAACAAGAGTCCCACCATTGCCACAACTGCAAGGTATGATTCAAGATTTCCACTGTCTGATGGGACTAATGCATAAAGCATGCAGGAGCCATGGTGGGGCAATAGATTCTGTTTTGGCTAATCTCTGAGCTCCAGTTGTTGTCTGTGTGGATTTTTTATTCTATCCCAGTAGTAGGTGGAATTGCTATGCTCAATTCACTCTTATGTATGTGTAAACATAAAAGATAAATGAGAAGTTGATGTCCTGTCATAGACGAATGTCCAGTCCCCAATGTAGCCTTAAATAAGCTTAAAACTACATTTCAGCACTCATTTCTTCTGCTACATGACTCCCTGTATCACGTGCTTCAGAGTCTCTACCACTGGCGGTCTACCACAGTTTTACAGTTAAACTACCGCTGAAAAATCATTAATATAAAGTGTATTTTATAATAATGCATTAAATAATTAATTGAATGAAGTAAAAAGTAAAGACAATTATTGCACAACCACAGCTGTTTCCCAGCATCCATTACTCTCGCCATGTGACTCTCTATGTCACCCACTGCCAAGTATCTCTAAACTATCGTGCTGCGTACCGCTTGCACGTGTAAAAAGCAACATTTAAAATTCAGGGCACAGTTTCTGCTGAGTATGTATTTATGTGTATTATTGTATTCCCATCATAAAAGTAAAATATGTGCCATCATAAAACAGGGACTACCTGTATACCTGATTCAGTTATAGTAACTGTAAATATGAGATAATGTAAAAAAAAACAAACCTATTGTCACATGATAAGAATCTATATATGGAGACTATTTGGCCAGTACTGGTGTATAATTTTGCTATATGTAGTTGATGTGGGGATAGCCTGTCTTAAACTTTGATCATGAGACTGGAAGTTAGAGACTGCAGTTGCAAGAAATCTAGTGTAATGTCTGCTCCTACTAATTAAAAATGTTTTTGTTTCCATATAAAAAGCCACAATACAAAAAAACCTCGCAAACGAGAACAAGCAAATAGATTATCCATTTCACATGTCACACAAGATGATTACCATACTTACCCTTTCCACATCTAACTAGGGGTGTACTGATGGAAAGAACACTTTGTGTTAGCTGAACAGTATCTGGACATCTGTCTCCATTTTGGAAGTTAATGGGCCTTAATTACTAAGCATTGAAGAGGAATGACCACATGGTTAGTAAGTGCCTGCAACCCAGTGCTCAGCCTTACTGCAGAGGTCAAAGTACAGTTAAGGTTACACAGTGAGACGGCTGGATCACGCTGGAAAAGAGGAAGAGACTTATTGCACAGGAGTCTTAATGTAAAGTACTGAGCTCAATCACACAGCTAATGAGATTAGAGCTGTCAAGATGTTGATCAGCTGAATCGGGAAGAGGGTTGTGTGGAGAATTAGGTTGAAATCCATGACTAGACTGAGGGCTGATGAAATATATTCTCAACTGATTCAAATATTTTACTGTTTCTTTCCCTTTCCAATTTGATTTTTTCACATGTTATATATATACAGTGCATCCGGAAAGTATTCACAGCGCTTCACGTTTTCCACATTTTGTTACGTTACAGCCTTATTCCGAGTTGTATTAAATTAATCTCTTTCCTCAAAATTCTACACAAAATACTCCATTATGACCATGTGAAAAAATATATATTTTTGAGAGTTCTGAAAATGTATTAAAAATAAAAAACTAAGAAATCACATTTACGTAAGTATTCACAGCCTTCGCC
>JAVSBV010018106.1:0-12209 GCA_033117975.1 Parotocinclus spilosoma | reverse complement strand
ATCTCAGCACCCCAAAATTAGTTAAGAACAACTGGTTTGATGCCCGAAACATTTTGGCTGTTAACCAGTGTTATTCCTTGTCGTACTCTTATAGCTGTGTGCAGTGGGGATACTTAGAGTGCACTAGATGATCCAAACTATGCTTTCAGACACTACTATAATATGATTGAACCCCAAAATAGTGCACTATAAAGTGAAAATAGTGAATATCTTTAATTTATATAGCATCCTTTATCATATGCAAAGTCGCTTTACAGCAGCAATGTACTGTATATGCAAAATAACTGTTAACAGGAGAAGAATGAATAAAGTATTGAGAAAACGTTTTGTGAAAGTGAAGAATAAGCAAAAAGAAATGTTAAAAATGCAAATTAGAGAATGGCAAATAAATGAGAGAAATGTCCATGGTAAAAGCATACTATCAAGAAAGTATTTAAAAAACAAAAGATATTCCCATGGTTTTGTTGAGCAGGAGGCAGTGTCCCAAAAAACATAAAGAACATACGAAGCAGACCAGCTTTGTCCTCATGACATCTGTCACATTCAGTGTTTATGCTAAGTGAGAACCCTGGAGACTCTTAGTACCAGTAGGCATTAAATCAAAACCAACCTGCCTTAGGCAGGGATCTTAAACTTTAAATGGATCTTCCAGCATGATTCAAAGCACACCATAAAATCAACACAAATATTTTGACCAGTTCATTGACTTCAGAATCAAGGTTTCCTAACCTAAATGCCAACCTGTGGGAGGAAGCGTCCACAAGCTTGAACCTTAAAATCTGAAGGAACTCATGTAATCAGTATAAAAAGTAATGCAAAAAATTGTGTAAAATATTGTATATTTTAATATGTAGAATATATTAGTATTTTATTTGTTTTATGTAATCTGAACCACAATGAGCATTTATGGTGGCAATTAAAGATAAAAGGGCAAACATTCATCAAACATCAAAAAATGGTGCACAGTCATATCTAGGGTGAATGGTCAAAAACGAGAAATATGCACTGAGAAAAACAGAAGAAAAAAAGCCTTGCTTTTGCCAGAGGTCAAATGAGAATCTCTGAATTCACAATGTGCAGATTGGCTATAGCAGTAGAAGACCACACTGAGTGACTGAGGTAACTGAGACTATAATTTGCACTAGCTCACGACAATTGGACAATAGAAGATTGAAAACATGTTGCCCATGAGTCTGAAATTGCCGTGAACAACATCAAAGCATGGATCCTTTTTGCCCTGTATGAACAGTACAAGCAGTTCAGTTCTGATCTCACATTTACATCTGTGGTCAAATAAGGTTATCTTCATTTTGAATGTAATTGACCTACTTAACACATATATTACCTTACCTTGCTAGAGACATTAGCTTTTGCAGAACAGCAGTTATAATGAGACATGTAACCACAAAGCATTTAGTGCATAAGACACATTTGTTAAACATGTGCTGTCTGCATAAACATTCTGAATGGCTGGCACTGCGCTCCTTATAAGCATGGTGATGATGATGGTGAGCAGGTCTATCCACTCAATGAAGTATATGCACTGGCTCTGCGCACCAGCATGAGAACTGTCTTTGCACTACAGAAAAACAATTTAAATGTGTAATTTAACTAATTTAAGTCATTAGTTAAATGTGTAATTTCCAGCTCATTACTGAAATATCTGCTTGCATTATTAAAAACATTGCACCTGATACATAAAGGCAGTTTCTAATGTTATTAATGTATTGGGTTAGTGTGTGTGTGTGTGTCTGTGTGTGTGTGTGTGTGTCTGTGTGTGTGTGTGTCTGTGTGTGTCTATGTGTGTGAGACACAGAGAGAGAGAGAGAGAGAGAGAGAGACAGAGACACAGAGAGAGAATTATTTATATAAATGTGTGTGTGTGGGGGGGGTTGTTTTTAGACAATGGATAATGTCCTTCTCTCTACTATCGACTATTTACTTCTTGAACTGTTGTTGACCTTTATTCTTATTTTGATCATTTTTATTTTCTTTCTGTTCTTACAAACATGCCATCTCATCTGACAAAGCAGAGACAATGCTTAATGTTTTCTACTTGGTTAATAATATGCATCATGGGCATCAATTTCAGCCACTTCCTCACTGTTATTTTAGTGCTGCTGTATGTTTGCCAAAGACTACCAGGGCTTCCGTAATCCTCTTATTTTCATACACATGGCAGATTCTCTTCTGAACTAAGCTTGTTTTATGTGTATCTGTGTCTTCAAAACCTGAAGTCTAGCATATCTTCATAATTCAGAATTAAATTGTGTTTGATTACATATTGACCAAGGTCTTTCATAAACAAAAAGTAGATACAGGTTAAGGTGAAACCTTCACACATCTGTTTTTCACAAAATCCCTTGTGCCATGTAGTGTGGATGCAGTAGGTCTGTGTATTTCTAATGAAACTCCATAAACAGGAAACTGAGCCATCAGCAGTCTGTTTGGCACAAAGCATGTGTGTTGATGGAGTGAAAGGGAATATGGAACCTGTCAAACAATAGCAACAAGGCAGGGAGTAGTTGGCTACATAAAGAGCCTTGCTTTGACATTTGCATGAGACTGATCTTCAAATGTAGTGAAGATTATGAAACCCTTTAGGGCAGTGGAGCTACACAGAAGCTGCTGTGTATTTGTCATATAGTTTATTGGGTTTGATGACAAAATCTTGAATTCATCCAGCCAATGTGAAAGACTGACATTTTTAATATTAAGTGTATGGATATGATAGCGTAGTCACAAAGTGTGTTCAGTGAATCTTTATCATGCTTGGGAGGCAATGCTGCCTGTAAAAGAAGCCAAAGCTGTAATCCCTTGTTGATACTGGATATAAGTAGTTATATTATAATTTTCTTAGTGCAGCCTAACTGAACTTGAGAAATTGTGCTAGCACAGGATATGTGTTTCACATCAGTGCCATTGTTGCATACATTGGTCCTATTTAGTCATGGGTGAGTCCTCTCTTGGGACAGTCCTTTTATGTGGGGAAAAAAGAGGACATTAGCATAGCATTGTGGGAGCCACTCCTAGCACAAGTTGAGAAGCTTTAAAAATATTTAGGTTGAAATGCTTGCTTTGGCTGGAGCAACAGCTTGCCAATGGCAATAATATCAAGGATTGATGTGATGAAATTTATGACACTGACAACAAACACTGTGTGTTCATGAAATTTAGTTGTAGGTAGTTTATTTGTATTTTATGTGCATTGGCAATAATGTGTCTTTGTCTGTCTGTCTGTCTGTATGTCTACCTATCTGTCTGTCAGTTTACCCATCCACCCATCCATCCATCCATCAATGATATGATAGTAGCTAAACCAGTAAAACACAAGTGTTGTATGTTTACTGTTTACAAATCTCCTGTTGACCCAGGCAATGTCAAAAAGTCAAAATTCAGTTCCACATTTGCAAAAGGACAAACTATCGCTGCACAAGACAGGATACATTCTATCAACACCATTGTAAATTGATCTTGAACCAAGTAGTTTAATATATTGCTCACAAAAATATGGGGATATTTCACAATGACATATCCCATAAGAAAATATCCCCACATTTTTGTGAGCATTGTATATAGTGAATTTGTCATCGCAGAGCCTACTACATACTTTAACTTACAGCTGGGCAAGATCAATAAATACAATGTTTTGCTAGATACATTTTGAATATCTTGTATAATTCATTGAATAATTGTTTATTAATGCTCAGTCAGTAGGCTGCTGCCCCGATGCCTGCAACTTTGGAAGAGAACAGTGCTGTGTGTTGATTGCCTGGGGGAAACCTAACAAACGTAATACAGAGACTAAATCTGCATGCATTATAAATAATGTAATGTGTTTCTTATTGAAAAATGTGTTTAAATAGTTAGTTTGACCAACTGATATACAATAGTCATATATGCCCCTTGACTTCAATAGTGAGTTAGTCTGCTAAAACGACCCACATATAAGGTTGACAGCTATGGATCAGAGACCTGGCCCACATAGAAACTGCACAGACTAATCATTTGGTAATTAGAGCATTACAGATCTCTATTTTCGTGTTCTTCCTCTGCATCTGTGCCTCATCTAGTTTAAGCATCAATTTTTGAGAATCCAGTTAGTGAGTGAAAAGGACACGAAGAGGAGCTCAACATCTTGCTGAACTAGATTTTATGGACAAAAGTAGATCAGCAGTTATTATACATAGGTCCATTTTGTTCTTTGACACTGTATTCACTATTGTTTGTTTTAGCATAAAGTGATGCTTGAAAGTTTGTGCACCTTTTGGACAGTTCTATATGTCTGCCTATTGTGTGACCTAAAACATCACCATTTCACACAAGTCCTAAAGTAGGTAATGGGAGCCTAATTAAACAAATGGGACAAAATATTGTACTGTACTGTACTTCATTAGTATATATAATTTATTTATAGAGAACAAATCCATTTCAGAAGAAGGTATGCAAGTAGGTAAGGTATGTAGGTGGGTAAGGTACCACATGGGCAAGGGCTTACTTTGGCATATCTTTCTCAAGCACTTTAATACAGAATTGCATTTATAAATGTCTCTTTATACAGTGCAAAAAATAAGCCTTTTAACTGTTAACTGTGTTAACCATATCCAAAGGAGGCACTGCCTTTTCTGGGCAGGGATGCATTTGAAATGGACCATGACACAGTCAAAAAGTCTATTGTGATCAGATGAATCGTCATTTAAGATCTTTAGTTTTGTAATAAATGGAAGCTGTGTGCATCTGACTAAAACTGGTCCCAAAACCAGTGTGCACCATGGTGTGAGGTTGTGTCAATGCCCCTGGCAAAGGTAATTTACACTTCTGTAATGGCTGCATGAATGCAGAGAAGTACATTGAGATTTTGAGCTTTTACAGGGATACACATATGTTTTTCAACAAGACAATGCAAAACAACATGCTGCACACATTACAAAGGCATGTCTGCGGAAGAAGTGTTCCGATCGATTATCACATGACCAATTTCCATGACAAAGCATTTCGAGAAATGCCTTTCATTGCCGATCACAAAAATCGATCACCTGTACCTTTTCTTTACACTGCGCAGGCACACGACTACAAATCATAAACAAACATGTCTGCCGCATGGAACTTTTACACGGTCTGTGAGAGTGAAGTAAGGTTTTCATCTTGCAACACATGCACTGAAAAAATACCTTGTGGGGGAAGCACAATAAAATATAATAAAATTTGTGTTTTTCAGTTGTCTGCCTGACTGTTGTTTTGTATTTTTTCTCTTGGAAAAGTCAGTAAAAATATGTATTTGGCTAAGATAATTGGATTGATCCAGATCACATAGCCAGTAGCACTCATAATAACTAAATAAAAAATATACGGCCAGTCAATATCGGTCTAGGTGATCGGCAGCATAAAACATAATTGGAACAGCCCTACTTAAGACGTGTACCTGTATCTTTTTAGTGTTCTGAATAGAAATGGTTACATTATGGTTAATACTTTACTATTCCAACTTTTTTTGGAATAGTTCAGTTTTTTTTTAAACAATCACATAAGTTCACATAAATAAGACAGTATACATAGCTTAAATGTGATAACCTGCTGGTTTAATTCTAACGTATGCTTATCTGTATTTTTTATTTACAGTTGATGTATCACAAACCTATTCATACAGATCACAAAAGAAGCTGACAGAAAATATAGACTGGTCTTATGCAGGTAAGTACAACTGAATCACTGAGAGTTGAATTCTCTGCATGATTGTGGGAGCACTACGTCAGATGGGAGCATATAAAGTTCAACATCAGAGACACTTGAAATCATCATGTTGATACATGCACCACAACAGATTAGCTTCATCGTTGTCTGTTAAATGGGGCAATTATACTATAATGAATGCGGTACTACGATATTATTTAAATAGAGGATTAGGGTGAAATGAAAAGCAATAATAGTTTTCTGTTTAATTATAAATTTGCATAAAAACGCTGATTTATGTTTTAATATTACAGCTGAACATCTGTGGAATATTGTGCTTATCTCCACCATAATGTTGGCAAAGTTTGGCTTTGATTGACAAGGGATAGTGAAATGCCATCCTTTTCAATAATACTCTTTTGAACTCATATCCATGGATGGGTTATTTTTAGCAAAGTTTTCAAAATGTGTTATTAGCAGATATTAGCAGAAATAGACACTTACTTAAATGTTTTGGCATCGGCAAACTAAGTTCAACTTAAACTTACTGAACTACCCCTGAACTACCAGTGACCCAAGATTAAAGTCTCTCTCATCTACCTGTCACATTTTAAGCAACCCAGTGAATTTCTCATCTAGCACTGCTTAAAAAGTACTTTTAGTGCTCTATTTTCTGCATGTTTTTCAGCTGATAAAAGCTTTTCCAGTTAATAACACAACATACTATATCTTATCAATATGTTTGACCGTGTCATTTTGCACGGAGTTTTTCTCTATTAAATAGTAGGGTTGCTCTAGTATATTGCATTTTTTCCATCTTAAAAACTTTGTCACACAGCATTTATCCCTGTTTTGTGTGTATTTTGTATTTTCATGCCCTTTCTCGCCATCTTTAATTTTCTTTCTCCTTGAGTTCTCATCTTCCACGAGACAACAAATAAAAACTTGGTGACACAAGGCTGGCAAGACAAAAGGGGTATTATATTGCCATTGCTTCAGACGAGGGTCTAGGCAGATGGGGACATTGTTTAATAGTTTAGCTTGAAGTGATTGACCTGCTTTTAAGCTTTATTCTAAAACCTCATTATTACTCATGAGCTACTGATCACATCAGTTCTAAATGACCTGATTTTTGAATTACATTGACCAGTTATGATATTTCTTGACAGTTTAGCAGTCTTACAATTAAACATTTATGATTCCTTTTTGAGGTTCCATGGATTATGGTGTAATTCCAAAAAATGCTGATCATGTTCATTCAAGTTGCTGACAGTATTTCCGCACATACTTTATAAACTGATAACATAGAAACAGTACTTTTAATTTATTTATTGAACACATTAGTCATTCACAATCCTGGCATGAAAGGTGTGTGAAGCATTATATTAAATTATTTTAACTAGTAGAACCTACTTTAAAACATTGCTTCCTGTAGATGCTGAGCCAGTTTAAAATATAATCTGATTTAGTCAGATTTGTTTGTTTATTTGCTTCAGTTTAGATCAGTTTACTTTCAAAAGTTATCGTACATACTCAGATCGTGTCAAATTAGTGTAATCAGTTAATCTAATGCTTGTGTTTGGACTGTGAGAAACTGGAGCATCCACAGTAAACCCAAATGGACATGGGAGGACATGCAAATACCACACAGTTCTAAGTTTTGAGTTTTGGATAAAATCGGGGACACTGGAGTTGCGAGACGGCTAACTGCAAGCATCGAAACATTGTGATGAACATGACTAGTAGTAAAGAACAATCTTTTCATTATGAAAACATGGAAACATGAGGATGCCTATTTATGTAGCAGTACCTAAGTGGAGTTATTTCCGCTACATAACTCTTGAACGTTGACATGGCCATACTAAACATACCATGCTTAAACCTTTCTGCTGTTGATTAGTCCCATACCTCACAGCTCCACAAATACCTGGCTCAATTCCTGACACAGACTTGTGTGAACTAGGCCCATTGTCAGGGGTTTATTTAGTGGAGCAGTGCCCCACCCACCAACCTTCATGCCCCACTAAATGTTTGTGTAGCCTAATTCATGTGTTTTATTATTCTTTTTGCAATACAACTGATTCATTTAAAATAGAATACATATTAGCAGCACTCCATTTCAGGACTGTCTCATTTTAAAGGCTTCTTTATTTTGTGGCTGAGATTAGTGCCCTTCTTTTCCATTGAAATGAAGGCTGAATGAATGTAGCACAGAGCGCATGTGTAGACCTGCACTGGGCAGGCTTTTAGTGTATTATACAGTAACACACACTGCACCACTCTTGTTGTCTGGGCTCTACAAAGCTGTGCTCTGCTCTACTTTACTGTCTATTAACTATTGACATGTTAATAGCAATAACCCAGAGCTAAGGGTGACCTAATTTAGCTTTGTATTTGATTGAAATACTGTATATGTGCTTAAGAATATAACAGAGATCATATGTGTCATATATATATATATCTATCTCTCTATCGGTTAAGAATATTCATTCTTTCATGTTCACATTGCAATACAGTACATGTACTGTACAGCAGTAACACCAATGCTTTGTTCCCTATAGGAACTCTGAACCAAAACAAATGGGCCAAGAAATATCCATCATGCAGCAATGCCAAGCAGTCACCGATAAACATTGATGATAACCTGGTACAGGTCAAAGCTGAGTTTCAGAAATTGAAACTTGAAGGCTGGGAAAAGCATACCCTAGAAACCACTATAGCAAAAAATGATGGCAAGACAGGTTTGTTAATAAAATGCGTAAATACATATACATTTAATTAAGTTGATGAAAGCTTATGGTATACATAGTAAGATTTTGAACTACATATGCAGTAGCACGTAAAATTTGTTAAAGCTACATTAACTGCTAAATAAATGACAGCTTTCCTCTATCTTCAGTGACCATAAATGTGGATGGTGATTTTAATGTAAGTGGAGGTGGGTTGAGATCTACTTTTAAGGTGGGGCGCATCAATTTTCATTGGGGCCGCTGCAATGCCTCCTTTGATGGCTCTGAACATAGTCTCAATGGAATCAAATTCCCACTTGAGGTAGGAGATAGCTTTTTAATGTATGTTCTTCTTTTTTAACTCATTACTAAGAGATGAGGTTGCTACATATCCAAATAGAAACTTAAAGTATAAACTTTTTTTCTGTAAACATACATGTTATAAGCGTGTTTGTATGTAATAAAACTTGATCTCTACATGTGTATACAGATGCAGATATATTGTTATGAATCACGTCATCATAAATCTATTGATGATGCACTGCAGGCTGGAGGAAACATTACTGCTTTCGCTGTGTTGATTGAGGTGGGTGCTAATGCTATACATAATTGTGAATGCAGATTAAAAAAAACATACCAGAAGTGTGCTATCTTGAAAAAATCTGTACTTTGCATTTTGTGGTAATAGTACTCATGAAATCACGTATCCAAGACTATAAAAAATAGTCAGAATAAGTTTAAGTCTGGACCTGTTTTATCTTTACGATTGATAACTTGACTTAACAAATATTACACCCATAATAAAGTACAATATTTGGGGGATGACTTATTATAGCTATGTGTCTAAAACTTAATATTGTGACATGTTGTTGCTTTAAAGATTTCACAGAAAATTATTTTTATAAATGTTTTCCCAAAATTTTGATTCCTATTTAATGCAGTACAACTGAAGAAAAGAATATGTAAGCAGGTTATTATTATTGTAATAATTTTAGAAAGACGTTTATGTTGTCAAGGTTAAATGGTGGTGCTGCTGTTAGCACTGTCGCCTGATAGCTCCAGAGTACTGCCTCCCACGTTCCAGGACATACATTAGGCAGGTCTCCTGTACTGGACTTGTTGGTTCCTGAGTTGCAGCAGGTTTTGCTGGTTATGCACTCCTCATGACTTCAATTAAAGTTAATCTATATGATAATTAATATGCGTATCATGTACTAGATAAATATTTCTCTAGATTTAATTACATATTTACTAAACTTTATTTTTGTTCTTCCTGACATAAAGGAAGCTGGATATCAAAGTAGTAGTAGTAGTAGAACAAAGTAGTTGGGATTGCTCTGTGTATTTGTGCAGTATAGCCTGAATTCTTGACTTGTACAAACTTGTTATCTTTGTGAAGAAACTGGATGGACAAACTTTCTATTTCTTGGGGGTATGAAGTATATTTGTGTGTGCTACTGAAGATACCCAGTGTTATGCATGCTTTTGTTTTTTGCTTTTATGCAGTGTATTTTACATGTACCATGGTTTATTTCACTGCACACAGTATGATTGAGTATGAACAACACATTTTATGTTTTATGTGGTGATCTTAATTTGGTACTATACATCCATTCCTGCTTTTCAGGTCTGCAACACGTTACAAAATAAAGCTAAAGCATTTACCGCTTTGTAATGTTGCCATTCCTTATCAAAACACTTAAAATAGTGCTTGGAACTGAGAACACATAGTGATCAAGTGTCTCTGATGTTGTCAAATTTGTCCTAAATTTGTCATAAGTTGAAAGGAGACCAAGGATAGCCTTGTATATAAGAATGTGTCGGTGTTTAAGTTGATGGGCAGACGAGGTTAACTATCCAAACCATTATATTATGCACTTAGGTAGAAATATATAAGTCACTTACAATATTTATTTGGAAAACATTTTATTAAACATTTAATTAGTTTTCTCATGCATTTGTTGACAAACTGGAGATCATCTGGTCATCTTTGCCCCACAAAGATACAGCGTTTCACAGATACTGTTAGAAATCACTGGTTAAAACCACATTACTTTCGAGTTTTTACCTTAGTTTACCAAACAAAACACTAAATATGAGTATGGGTTCATACCATCTGCAATGAAATATAAATCATAAATATTGTGAATATAAGAAATAATGCAGTTTTTTTACATTCATTTTCCATACCATTCTAATGTTTTTTAATTTGGGGTTGTGTATACCACAGTTGTCTAGCATATTGTTACTGTAATTGGGACACAGTGGATTATATGTTATTGAGACCATTGTTACTAAACTGTTTAACAGTAATTCCAAAAACGGAGTAAGGACTGTCTAATCCAGTCTTATGGTATGTCCAGTTGTGTGTGTGTGTGTATAGTGGAAGACACAAGACACCAGACACATACACCTTTATTTTTTGTAATGTTACCAATCTGTCATTCCGTTTTTCAATGATATATAAAATACAGTTATCCTGTTCTGTCTCTTATCTCGCAGGCAAGTGTTGAAGATAATGAAAACTATACAGCCCTCATTGATGCGGTCAACAGTGTCAGCAGATATGGTATGTGTATTTTGATGAATTGTTAGGAAAGGTTTTCCAGCCACTTACCTGCATGTAATTTGTATACTGTTTAAAAATGAATCTCGTCCAGTATGTGACCTTGTTTCTTTAGGGAAGAGTGCCACTGTGTCTCCATTTATCCTACAAGGCATCTTGCCAAACTCCACAGAGAAGTACTTCACTTATAATGGTTCGCTCACTTCCCCTCCTTGTTCTGAGATTGTGGAGTGGATTGTCTTTGAAGACACAGTGACCATCTCTGAAGCACAGGTAATCTACCTTTAGAATGCATGTGCAATGTGACAGATTACTATACTGCCTCATATTGCAACTTCAACTTCTTCTTTTAAACTTTTTGATTTTCATGTGTGATTCGAGCCATTGTTGAATACTCGCTGTTGCTTAAACTTCTTTTAGCTATCAGGAACTTTGTACCCAGATTAGCAATTAAAAATTTCATCATAGAATTTCAGATTTACATTGGAGCACAAGTGTCTTAAACCACTGGAAATGCTTCTTTGGTTCTTTGTGGAGAAAGATTTATGCCGGTGCATAATCACATCAAAGCTTTGTAACAACTACATGAAGGTCAGAGAGGTTGGTGAAGGAGTGGCGACTGCCACGGACTTTTCCCACCATCACCTGAAGACAAACAAAGCCAAGCATTCAATAACATTACAGAATGCACTTTGGAATATTGTGAAGTCATGCTGGGATAATACGGAACATCCGATTTTGCACAAAACATCTGGATTCCCACACAGCCATTACAAAAGTGGGAACAAATTTAATACTAATAAAGTTTCAAATGCATCACTTTTTTCATATTCAATCTTTACTTAAATTATTTGTAATGAAATTAATGACTTTAATTAATTGATTTTAACATACAAAATAGAAGCATTTAAGTTAGTGGAATGAGGCTTTTGATCCCCGCTATATGTACATTTATATCTAGTTTTTTTGAGGACACTCAAATATATGATTTTGGAGCACGACTTGTAGGTCGTATTCTGATGTTAGACATAAAGCCCTGTCTGCATTTTCAAGATGTCAGATGGAGTTGCAGTCAATCAAAGTTGGTAAACCAAGTTTCTGTGGACATGTTGTCAGCAGTTGATTAGCTGACTTGCTATAGGCAGAAACCTAAAAATGTGTCATATTTAAAGTGACTGGAGCATTTAGTACAACCCAATCTACTGCTGTACCACTGTTGTTCTGGAGAATCCAGAAATGTATGC
>JAVSBV010018095.1:0-12210 GCA_033117975.1 Parotocinclus spilosoma | reverse complement strand
CTGCTCCATGCTTCCTGCTCCATGCTAGCGGACTCCATTCAGAAAACGGGAGCTGGCTAACAAGCTTGCTGTACGATGGCCGAGTGGATACATAATGCGATATGCAGTACGCTCGGGAGTAGGAGCGGCAAAAAATAAAAGTTAAAAAACATTTTTAAATCGATTTTTGGGTATTTTGAATCGATTCAGAAACGCCAGGACTAGGAATCGCGAGCGTTTAAAGAATCCATTTTTTTCAGCACCCCTACTTGCAAGCCACACCCAGGACTTAAACCCAGGCCCCTTAGGAATAGCTGTTTTCAGTAGCTGGCTCTTACCACTGAACCACCAGAGTTGCTAAAAAGCAGCTTATTAATAAATACATTAAAGTAACTGATCTACTGTTCATTCTGTATGTAGTAGAGAGTTCCAGAGTTGTGTGACTTTGGAACGGTGTCTACTTTAGGCCAAACAGATTCTTCTTTCTACTAAAAAGAAAGGGAAGAAGTGGAAGCAGAATGAGGAAACAATACTGTATATACTATACTGTTGTATTCCTGGACCTGCCGTATATGTGGATAGCTGGATTGCCAGATATCACAAGAAAATCAGCCCATATAGGCACCAAATACAAGGGCTAGATGTTTTTTTAGAGCGGCATCAATTGCATGCTTTGCTTACAGTGTACTCCACTTTGTGCTCTTTTTTTGGTATATTCATGTTTGTAGATCCTTGTGTTACAGATCATCCCTACATAAGGTTGTCATCTGGAGACTGCATCCGTTGTCTGTTTGTTTCTACATGACGAAGCAATGTCACGCGATAAACAGGTGTGTTTCAGCCAATTAGTTGGTACTGTTCAAGACACCAAACCACCTCATTGTTATGTGCTGCCAGTTTTATGGAGCCTTTCATGGCAGTACGTTTTATGTTCTTTAACAATTGCTTTAATTTTGTGTATTCGTGTTTCAGGCACTGGGTTAACAATTTTCTGAGTAGCTGCTGATTGGGCTTTTACCACAGGAACGCTGCTCTTGTCTGGCCTTGCTAAATGGCATGTTTTGTTTTACCATTTCATTGTATTGTTGCAAGATTCAGTCTTATTTTTATTATATATTTTGTCATAAAGTTTATGGCCAGTTTGCCCTTAATGTTTCATTATAGTAATGATCTTTCCTTTCTTTGTCTGGACAGCGAGTGGGTGTAGCTCTTCTTTGTTGGTATTCTCCCTTTTGCTGGCCAACCTGCCCCTTAACCAGCCACCCTCAGCCTTGCATTTCTATTTTGGTTTGATTGGGGCATCAAAGTTTTTTGCTTTTGAGTATGTGTATTTATGGTGATGTTTTCAGTAAATCATCGCAAATTGGTACAGTGATTCATACTGAATAAACTGAATATGGGTGTTGATGTGAGCAACTGCAGAGACAACAGAAACAAATTGGGTAGCTCTGGAGCTGTGAGGTGACCAACACTTCCTCTTTCATGCAGGGGTGCTGGGATGGTCGCCTCATAGCTCCAGAGATGATTTGATGATTGTTTTTGACTCAAAACTCCTGCTGTGTATCTAAATTGGCCTGGTATGAAGGTGACAGGCTAGTATCATTCATTACCTACTCCACCCCCCACAAAAGGGGGGCAATGTCACACGACTTAATCCAAGACTGGCATGAACAGACATAATTTATTTATTTGGCTTCTTTAACGTCACTTATCGGCATCAGTGGCCATCCAGCGACACGCACAAGGTTAGATCCATACACAAGTTTATACCAAGACCTGTCATACATGCACAAATCAATGACAAACCAATTCAGAATTTAGAGAAACCAATTCACCTAACACACATCTTTTGACTGTGGGAGGAAACTGGTGTACCCAGAGCAAATTGGGAGGACTTGCAGACTCCACACAGAAAGGGCCCAGGTCGCTAAACTATGGGGATTGAACTCGGGACCTTCTTGTTGTGAGGAAAGCGGTGCTACCCACCGAGCCACTGTGCTGCCCCCAGACCTACATAAAAGCAGGTAAAATGATTGTTTTTAAGAGATGGAATGCCTTGCACCCATTAAAAACCCACATACAATCTTAGAAACCAACAGACTGCACCAAGACTGGTCAGGGTGTTTCAGCACTGGGAACCAGTCCTCCTTCAGGTTCTTGTTTTGGATTTCCACATTTTGGAGTCATGGGGCCAAATCTGACAGATCTGGTTTGCTTAAACTTTTTAAATTATTCTTGACATTATTTGTATAGTGTTATGATGGGTTGTTACTGGTTGTTTGCTTTCCAGATGTGCCTGAAGTTAAAAACCTCTGCATCCATCCAAAGGAATGAAGCATTACTGCTGCTAGATTAGAATGTGTAACAATCTGCATCACATGACACAAGCAGGCCCAGTGTGACCCTGGCAGTCATTATAGCCACCCATGCCAAATACTTATACCCTGTCTCTTGCCCAGGTAAGTCCAAGTAAGGCAGAGTTCAGCACTTCTCAGGGTGGGGGCTGGGTTTGTTTAATTATTTAATGTGACATCAGCCTCAATGGCCAGACAAAGACATTCACAATGGGTCAGTTTAGAGCAAGCAATTAGGACTGTGGTAGCCTAGCGGTTAAGGTACTGGATTCTGGACCAGAAGGTCCAGGGTTCAAATCCCACCTCTGCCAAGCTGCCACAGCTGGGTGCTTGAGCAAGGCCTTTAACACTTAATTGCTTGGATTGTAAGATTGTATCAGTTGTAAGTCACTCTGGATAAGGGCGTCTGCTAAATGCTGTAAATGTGAATGTAAAGCATTGTCTTTGTAATGTGGGAGGAAAGTACCTGGTACCAAAGTACCTGGAGTAAACTCACAAAGACACGGGGAGGACATGCAAACTTTCAGTTTGCAACCCCTTGCATCACCCTAGCGCCTTCAGGGGCTGGATTTGTGTACATCATGTGACACAAACACCACTCCCTGACATTATCCTAATAAATTAAACACGATGTGCACAATGATGATAATGATAGTGTGATGTTCCTGCTCAGTGAAGAAGCAGTAAGACACTAACTGTTTATTACTGCGTTTATTAGAGTGGGTATGAACTCTGAGCCTGAGGCGAGCTCTCGTTAGGTTTATTAGTTCCAGCAGTAAATAAATATGGCAGAGTTCCAGCTTCTAAACTCTACAGCTGTTAACAGAACCAAAAGCAACGCTGCTGCTCCCATCTTCAACATGTTACAGCTCATCAACACACCTGCAAAAACAAGCAGACAGAAAGACAGAGTTATAAATAGGTGAAACCACGCCAACCAAACACACCCAGTCAGAAAACAGCGCTAACCCACCACTAAGTTTAAGTCCTATTGGTGCCTTCCAGTGCAGTTTCCACTTTACGATGGGAATCCAAGTATACACATACAGCAGAAACCGTTTTCTGAACTACAGCATATATTAATACCTTATTATTCATACTCACATGCATAGTGTATAAAGTCAATACTCTATACTATAGTACTGTGTTTGTATGTGAGAGAAGAAATATACATTGGCAAACACTGATGACCTTCTCACTATCGCATCTCCATCAACCAGCAATTAATTTTACCACATTTTTTTAAACATTCTTCAGCTTAATGGACTTTCAGCTGCATACTTTATTGCGAGTACACTTTCAATACATTGTGCAAATAACATGAGATATTCAGCACTTTTATTATAAAACAGGTTTTAATTTAATGATTTTGCTGATTTTCCAAGTTATTTTCAGAGCTGTGTAGACACACAAATCTGATCTTTTTAATAAAAATAAAAAAAGTCACATATATTGGATACATATCTGATACGTAGCAACACAACTTTACTGAGAAAGCTGAGATTGGAATTGTGACTTTTTCTTTATTTCTACTTGGCATTTACCGTATATACGCTCTGAGCATAACGGAAAATGACAACACAAGGGAGGTTTTCAGTGGTGGGATAGGGACAGAAAAACCTTAAAGCAAAGTTTAAAGAAACTAAGGACGCAGACCAAAGAATAACGTTCTCTTTTTAACATGACCAGACCTGCTGTTACTGCTGATTCCATTTGTTACTGCCGGAGCTTGTGCCCTCAGCTGGAAAGTTTTGTTCAGATGTTGGCATGCCTCAGTCAAGCAGATGACAGGAAGGAGATCCATTTCCCTCTGATGTGGTATGAGTAATGTTTAAGGTAGTCTAGGCTATAATATACACTGCTCACAAAATTGGGGATATTTAAAATTAAATATGAAGTGATTAAAAAGAAAGCTTTTATTTTGTTAAACAAGATCATCAGAAAAACTAAAAGTTGTTTGATTATGCAAATGAGATGCAAACTTAATTATCGTGATTGGGTAGCAAGTGACATTCATGGGGTGAAGAGAAGCATTTCAAACTGGATGAGTGTATGGTCACCCAAGACTGCCAAAACACACAGACAGTGATGGGGCATCACACAGGATCAGACTGTCCAACAATTTGAATAGGATCATCTTCCATGGCAACATCCAGCTCAAGAAGTGTTGTGGGAGGCACTGGGCGGTTTGCCAGATGGTTTCATCCTAAGTATGTTCAATGGGATTCAGGTCTGGAGAAAGTGAAAGCCAGTTTAATATCAGGACACGATTAGTGTGGGGTTGCAAACTGAACCGTGACTCATCAAAAAAGAGGACAATTAACCGCTCATCATGGGTCCAATGACGATGCTCATCAGCCCACCTTCATCGGGTTCTATGTTGTTCAGCAGATAATGGAATGCATACCATTGGTCATTGGGCAATGAAGGTAATTTCATATGATCTGGGTGCATATCAATCATCCAGTAGCAGCAAAAAATAAAACTGTCCCCATGACTAGTGGTCATCTCTTGCTTTTGTGGCAGATGGGCGACCCTGCTCTTACTGTTCCAGTTTCCCGAAAGTAATTCCAGTCTGCTAATCACATTTTGGGACATTAAAGTGCTGTTGTGTTTTTAACCAGCTTTAAGACGTTCTACGTCTCTCTAAACTTCACTTTCAGGCCAATCAAGTTGGAGAGGCATTGCAAGGGTTTGGAAATTGCAGGATGTGCACTTTTAAGATCAGGGAATGCTCAGATACTCCAGCACTTTCAGCCTTTTATACAGTGCATTTTAGCCAATTAGATTAGCTTTATTTACCACATATACATTGTATCAGGTACAATATACAACAAAATGAAAACCATCAACCTGTCCGAACATACAATATAACAAAGTGGGGGTGGGGGGATTGGAGAGACAGGACAGGAAGACGTAAATGTGAAAAATTAGAATATGGTAAACATTGGAGATTACAAAAAAAGCCCCATCCACATATTATCCTGAGGAGTACAGTATGTGAGCACGAAAAAAGCTCCTTAGCACATATAACGACATTGACAAAAGACTAGCCATCGGAAAGGGGGAAAGGGATTGGGGGAAAAAAACAGCAACAACGAGCGGCAATCTGGTCTCACACAGACCCGTCGTCATGAAATAAAAGGTGTTTTTGCATCTCATTTGCATTATAGAACAACTTTTTGACTTGTCGTCTGCTTTTCTGATGTTGTTTAATAATAAAAGAGACAAATCTAATCCTTTTTTATTACTTCGTATTGATTTTGAATTATCCTCCTATTTTGTGAGCAGTGTACAACTCCTGGGTTGGTGATGAAATCAACTTATGATGGGTTTATCAGAACTTAAGAGCAACAAAAATGGAGTAGAGTTTGTAATTGCTTATCCCCGTTACTTTTAAAGAGGAATCAACAAAACCAGTTTTGTTACTTTCTTTAAGATTGCGACAGGTATTGTACCATACCACTTGCAAAATGCCCCCTACATGGTGTAACTGGAACACAGCCATACCTTTGCTGGATGTTGTTGATGAGGTCACTGTACACCACATTGAACAGCTGCTCCTTCGACAGAGTGCCATCCAGCTGCACTGTAAGCACACACGCACATTGTTATTATGGTTGTGCTTTTATAAAGGAAAGATCAGATACCAATAGTGTACACACACACACTTACCAACGTCAACTCCCATATCTTCCATCATTTTCTTGTGCTTGATGTACATGGGCCAAACGTGACCATCAAACAGACCGGGGGGGTCAGGTACAGCATAGTTCCTCGAGCTATCACAGACACAAACAGGTCAGAAGCTGCAGCCTGACAGGAGGAGGAGGAACACATGAACCCTCCTTCCTCCATGCACATGCTACAGATGCTGTGATTGGTTAAGTGTAGCTCTGATTGAAGGGTTATACAAGAAATGCAGGAAATGAGTAAATGCTGTCATGCATTACATCACAAATAGCACAGTGACAAGGCAGGCAGTTGAGAGAATATTTTATACCAAAGATACAGCCAAAATATTGTCTAATCACAGGTATCGATGAAATACCAGGAATTATTAAATTATTATTAGGGTTAGTAATAAAGCAGGCAAACACACCTTCTTTTAGTTAAAAAATAATTAAAGTCATCACATATCCAGGTTTGGCTAGCATTGTAAGGGCATGGTCTTCACAAATACAGCAAGACAAAGTTCACACTCTCTCACACTCACCATCTCCTCTTCTTGCATTCTTCATAAGGGATGGAAATGAAGAAGCTCTGGTCAAAAACTTTAATCAACGGCCTGCAGGAAGCAAACATTAATGAAACACATTCAACATTCCAGCCGGGTCAGTTATCTCACACAGTCCAAGTTGGCCACTTATAACTTAGCCCTGTGTTCTGGCCAGGAACTAATTAAACTAACACATACATAAAATGCAGTATCATCTTATATTTCATGCTACAAGTGGGTAGCACTGCTGCCTCACAGCAAGAACATCCCTGGTTCAATCCCAGGGTGGAGCGGTCTGGGTCCTTTCTGTGTGGAGTCTGCATGGGTTTACTCTGGGTTTCCTCCCACAGTCCAAAGACATGAGTGTTAGGTTAACTGGTGTCTCTAAAGTGGCCCTTAGTGTGTGTTTGTTTGTGTGTGTGTGTGCGCGCGCTCTACAATGGATTAGCGACCAGGTTGTTCCTGCCCCTGCACCCAGAGTTGCCGAGTGGGCATCGTGTGAATTAAGCGAAAGATAAGGGATGCTACAAGTGTCCAAAGAACTCAAAAGCTTCTGAAAAGATGGAACTTGTCCAAAGAAAAGTCCTAAAACTGGACAGACACCTGTATTCTCGCCACTTGAGAAGTGGAACAGCAACTGAAATCTAGACGTGGGATAAGAACCGTGGCGGATCAACTGTAGAGCGTGTGGAATAGCCCTGTTTTAAAATGCCTGTCACAGCAGGTAACAACTTGGTTCTCTGGGTTTTCCTCTGGTCAATTTGACTTGGTCTGTACCACGTGGCATTCTAACATTTATTTAATGCAGAGGTGTTGGATGATAAAAAGTCCAGAATGATGCATTCTGAAATATGTTAAAATCAAATGATGGTATGATGATTAATCTCACCAGTTTCAACTTGTTATTCTGATTAGTTGCACCAAAAGGACTAGTTATGGTGATTAATCTAACAAATTTTATCATATGGCAATTAGTCCCAGCAATTTCAACTTACAGCAAGTAATCACAATTATTTTAACTATTTTAAGCACACCTACACTACTGTGCAAACATCTTAGTCCACCATTTAGATTTGTTTAACAATGGTATAATGACCATATATAACAGTCAACGACTGAACCCAAAAACTTGAATCCTTCACTTCATAATACTCCACTGATTCTCATTCCAGTGCTCACCAGCTTTCTTGGCTGCTACATTTCCATAAAAGTTTCTGTAGACTATAGAAAGGTTAACTTGGCATCCAAGTTAACAAACAGTGCAGATGTAGCTTCCAGATGCTGCCATTGCTCTGGTGTATGAGGAGGTCACACTAAATAGCCTATAGAGGCTGTTTTTAATACTGGTTGCATTCTAATAAAAAGACTATGAAATAATTATATATGGCCATTATCACCTTGACCAACCAGTATGTCAGACACCATGTAGACATTGCTGGTCACACTGCTGCAGCGGTGTTTAAGCCATTATTTAACGCCACTCCGCTGGCATGTCTTTGTACTGAAACCAGAGTAAACCAACACAGACACTGGGAGGTCATGCAGACTCCACACAGAAAGAGCCCAGTCTGCTCCACCTTGGGATTCAACCTGGGACCTTCTTGCTGTAAGGCAGCAGTGCAATCATATTTGAAGAATAAAAAAAAAAAGTGTATAATTTTTTTGTATTTCTCGGATCTGCCGCAGCATGAATGCACCAATACACATGCTTGTGTATGCTTCCTCAACATGATCAGACTTATGCCACCAGAATATTTTTCCGTCCATCACACCTTGTCTGTTTGTGTGTGCTGGTAGAAGTATTTATTTTGCCATGTCAATATGGCCCATTGGTATAATCGGTTGGATTGCTACACGGACTTTGTTAACTCAACATTCCTTAATACAGGAAAGGAAAATTTTCCCAAAAAGTAGATCTGATTTTAACAGGCAAGGTCATTGTCCATGCTTTGTTGATTGGTTTTAGTGCAAATTTTGTGCCTAAAGTTTTGCTGGACTGCCCTGTATATGTATAATTAAATTGTTTAATCTAATGCTGACTAAAATCTAGTCTATATGTATTCTGTCAGTTTAAGTTTCAAATTTTATTTTTGTTATCCAGATTCACTTTAATCGGTTGGATTTCTACAGTGACTTCATTAACTCTTAACATGCTTATCAAATACAGGAAAGAAAAAGGTCTAGTAAACAGTAAATCTTGATTTTAACAGGAACGGTCATTGTATATGTTGTATGGGCATTGTTGATTGGTTTCAGTGCAAAGTTCTGTGCAGTCTTACTCATTACAAAATATTTCTAGTGCCTGATTAATTCATCATTGCAGTCATTTTTGCTGGAACACCCTGAACATGTTTAATTGAGTGCTGACTGCAGGACTGTTTCAGTGCTCCTTTTGTGTTCTAGTATGCAGTTCCTTTGGCCCTCTAAACTGTCATTTCCATGCAGTTATAAATCCTCTGATGTGCCTAAGATATGGCAAAAAAAATCTTTTTTTTAAAATTTATTTGATGCATGTCAGTTTCCATCCATCAACAAGGGTGTAATCACAAGGTGAGTGTCCACAGCTAGCAACCAATATAGTCCCCAGTACATTGGGTTCTGCTTATTTAAACTGTAGGATTACATCCTCGTTTCCTTTTCAATTGTATGACATATCTCCAGGGAAACCATGAAATTATATAAAAACTTTGCATAATACTTTTGGAACCATTTTCTAAAAACATTATAGCATATAATAGTACAATAATATAGTACAATTTAATTGTAGGTTAAATAAATTTTATTTTACAATAAAAAAATATTTTCTATTTCTTCCTCCTTCCTTGTATTGATTTGTGCTGAAAAATAAAGATTTATTTTTACTTTTTTTTCCTCCCTCCTCAGTAGATTCTTAAGTATGGACATCCGAGAAATAAGCAATGAAATGAGTTTGGCCTAACAATAAAATTGCAGTAATAGTTTAAATAAACCCTTTATTATATACAACTGCTTTACAGTGTGTGTGTGTGTGTGTGTGTGTGTGTGTGTGTGTTTGTGTGTACCTGTAGGTGTAAAGCAGGAACCCCTCCACGATCAGGATATGCACTCCCTCGACTTCTCCGGAACCGGAAAGGATGTTGCGATTGGGCGTGGTGGTCACACCGTGTGAGCGTTCAAACTTCACTGGGTTCTCCAGCCAGGCGTAGATGGTACTCATCATGGCATCCATGTCCAAAGCTGTGATCACTGTACACACCCACACATACAAACACACACACACACACACACGTAAACAGACAGATAAGGTCTGGAATATTTCTCAGTTATAAACGTGTATTCGACACGTGCACTCAAAAATCATTGAGCGCTTACCATCGTACTGCTTAAATCCATCTTCACCCACCTCAATCTCATCCTGGGGCTAAACACCAACACACACACACACACACACAGGGTCAGCACAGTTAAAACCATAAACCCTGCAACAGTTTCCTTAGAAAACATCCTGCTACATTACAGAGGCTCTCTACATTTTTTTTTATGCACCCTAATCATGAGAACTTACTCATACTTAGTCATTACAACACTCATACACAATCCTGCAAGGGTGCCCCTGGTTTGCTACCACAGACCTCAGCCCCCTAGTTCTGAAAGGAACTACACTTTGTAGACAGGAGCCCTGGTGAGGCTAAACACAGACAAGACACAATATACAGAAACTGAAGTCTACACCAGTACCCTGCCAGTATGGACATAAACACAGACAGAACTGAACAGAAGTCTGGAAGTAGAGCCAGAACCTAACTGCACAAGGCTTCACTGGGATCACACACCCCAGAGGTCAATTCAGAACTCATAGATGACAAAATACCTCACTCAGACAAAACGCAACTCACAATCTTGACCAACAGACCTGCTAACCAAAGACAGGGTGGCTCAGTCAGTAGAGAACTGGTTCCCATTGCAGTAAGTTTACAGCAGCATAGTGAGGCGCAGGCTTTAATCACCAGTCAGTTTTAAAGTTAAATTAAGAATAACATCAACAATAATGCTTTATGTATATTGTGCCTTTTGCAAACTCAACAACACGTAGTAGCCTCCCCTCTGGCTTGTCACCGCCTTCCTTAAATCCAGGTCCCAATCCAAGTCTTCCTTGTGTTTCTGTACCCGAATTTGCTTCACCAGGGGCTTTCACATTTCTTCAAGACTCTGGAGTTCCTTCACTCGTTAAGTTTGGGTCAGTAGCGTTCATCTGGCAACTTTCATGTAAAAAAAGGATCAGGGTTTAATTTGGCTTTATTTAAATGTAGTATTTACTCAAAAACTTTATATGGTCCCACGTAGGCATGTGAAATCTTTATTATCAGCACAACCAAGCCAAACACGAGCATATTACACACTACAGCGCACCCTCCACAATTACTGCCACTCCAAAAAGTCAAAAAGGGTTACAAGAATGTCTTGGTGCTCTGTTTAATTTCACATTTAAAATATGAAGAAAAACCCAACTTTCAATTGAAGACATTTAGTTTAAAACTGTCACAAAATGTCTATGCACCCCTATAAATTCTTAAAAACAAATTTTAACTGAAGCATTATTCCATTCATATTTTACTTTTTAAATTGACCATAGTATCTAAGTAGTTTCAAGCAGTAATCAAGGGCTTCCTGTGCCAATAGCATATATATTAGAGGACACAGGTCAAATTTTTAAATAAGAGAAAAGTTTGTTGGCCTACGTAGGTCAGTAAATAGCTTAAAAAGTAAGCTACTCATCTGAAAATGCCTGTACCTACAGCTAACGCAACAGTTAACCAATCCCAATCAAGTGGAACAGTGACAAACTGTTTACTTTGTACCCATGCAAATGAGGAGAATGGTAAGAAGTGGGGGAAAAAGTAGCATATTTGAGTCTTCAGTGCTCTAGAATTATCATGACTCACCACACTAGATGGTATGAAACAAAGGGCTTGGCTTGCCAACAAAACGCCCCATCTGTTATCTAACCAGAAACACAAGTGCCTGGAACTTACTAAACGCTAGTGGGACCATGTTCACAATGTACAAAAGAGGACCTAATACCTGTATATACCTATACACTGTATATAGTTGGGTTGGGACAATTAAGCGTAATCAATTAACCTAATGCACATCTTTGGCCTGTGGTAGGAAAAGCAGTAACCTAAAGTAAACCCATGTGGATATGCAGTATTCACACAAAGAACCCACGGTGCTGCATCTGGGATCAAACCCAGGATCTTCTTGCTGTGAAATGACAGTGCTAAGCAACCAAGCCACCCTGCCCTGGCCAGAAAAAGGATAGCTAAAATACTGAAACAGTTCTGTGTGACTGACCTTGAAAAAGTCGTCCTGATGCACCACGCTGCAATTTGGTAAGATACGGCGCAGTTTATCAGTGAGGGTGGTTTTACCTCCATTAGTCACCCTGGAGAAAGAACAAAACAGTTAATAAATACAAAGATTCATTAATGCTATACATTATCAGTCCAAACTTTAAATACCAGTCTGATTTTGTTTTTCTTAAAGCACCCTCAAATTAGTGAAAGGACTTTAATGTACATACAGTCAATTCCGGTTAATTGGACCACCGGTTAATGGGACCAGCCGCTTATTCGGAACAAATCCTAAAGTACCGAAACAAATCCTATTATATACGTG